>OZ026627.1:57261708-57290208 GCA_964020975.1 Hermodice carunculata
CAAAAAAGCTAGAGATATTTAACTGATGGCTAAAAACATACAATCCTAAAATGATTATTAAAAGATAAATAAGATACAAGCAAAATAAAGTTAAATATGGTAATATAATGTTAGCTACACTGTGACTGCCGAAAACTTTATTCCAACGGTTATGTCGTAGTCATTTATTTTGAACTGTAATTTTTTGCCGAAACTTGTTCAGTGCGTCTAACTGTTGGCTGAGAGTTAAAGATAGGAAGTCCACGCCTACATCTGTGTCAGGGAGAATGAATGCAATCTTCACTACTTGACTTATTTCATTGTTCATATAGAGCAGATATGTTTGAATTTTATGTGCTCACACAAAGTGCGTAATATTTCACTGTGGTGTAAAATGTAAAATACTGTTCATATTTCTGTTTAGTGCTATAGGTATCCATGCACTTAGATCCATACGGACAAAAGAACCTGATTGATGCACTTCGATCATTATGTCACTTTCTGCAATAAGGATTTTTCTTTGATTCTGCCGTGAATAACTCCTGTTTTATGCTGTAGGGACTGTCAGAGAATGTTTATTATAATTGAACATTTTGTCCATACATCATTCCTTGTTGATTATAAGCACCTACTGAGGTGAACTACATGGTCATTATTGTCATTAAATTGTACAAACCTTCATTGATAGCTAGCGGGCAAGTTCGTATATTAAGAGCTCATGTTAGTCAGGTTACTTTTTATGAACGCAATAATATATCTGTAAGAGAATGTACTCTTTGTAATTACCTTGTCATATAGAATCTTTATGTGGTCGATTTGTGCTGTCAACCTGCCAAAATAACCTAAATATGACCAAATGCACTCAGGGAAGTAAGCTTGAGTTATTTGTTTGTTATATGTAACTTGTTAAAGTGTATACAGGCAACATTTGGGGCTAAAAATATATTTCCATCACCAGGCAGGTGTCATTGAGTTCGAATGGCTAGTATGTTATACAAATATGGACTTCGGTTCCCGCCCCTTCGCAATACACGCCATTGGTACCACAAAATACATGTGTCATATGTTATGTTTTAGAAATGTGAAAAAAAGGTTTTTAACTGGCAAATTGTTATGGCAGTTTCAAATAAACAGATCATATGCGTATACGCTGTAATTGCCCATTCCTTATTGCCGCATTCCTTCCACAAATAAGGCTAGAACACTGGGGCTGGTAAGACTGACAGAATCGTGAATAGTTCACTTGAAATTAAGGGAACTTTTTTTCTGTGGAGCCCCATGTTGTACGAAAAAACTGAAAAAATAGGGGTTGAGGAAAGTGAAGTATATGTGAATTCTTCTGCTGGAAGGTCAGTAGTTTGGCTAGCATTTCTATTCATTAATCCAGTATATAGCTTCCTTGGGTTTTCAAACAAGGGGATACCAGAGTAAACCACATATACATTCGTATCCACCTATTCAAAATCCACATCCTCCCGGTAAATACTTTTTCTTCCTGATTAGAACAAATATCCCAATATTTTTAATGGCCTATTGGAAAAATGAGGCTCAAGGGAAAGGCCAGAACCAGATACCCTTGGCATCATTCAATGAATGACAATGTGTCACATGGCCCTGGTACATTATCTTTCTCTGAAGTTTACTTCACCTGCAGATACAGAGTCAGCGTTGTATTGTTTATGACATGAAGTTTGTTCAACATTTGATATACATTTTTACCGCTTAAAAAAGAAATTTGCATACATTTTCACGGCTTTTCTTGTGTTTCACCTTTATTCGTTACACGTCTTCACCCAACAGATACAATGATCAATTTTATAACTAGTTTGGCGTCATCCCGGGACCCAGTGACGATTTAATGGAAATTAGTGTTGGCCAAAAACATTTGTTCTTATGGACATGAAATAGTTTGCAAGGATTGATATATATATATAACAATGCAATGGTGCAAGTAAAATGCGGAGCTTTTTTGCGACTGGCAAACTCTGTAATTTATTAGTATATTTTTCCACACGGAATATTTCTTTATATATTTTATTATATCATATAGTTCACAGGATGCAACTTTAATTACTATAACTAATACCAACCGCGTGAAGAATACTGGTCCGCAGAATACTCTTTTTCACTTGCCGGATCCCTAGTATGGAATTTGGCTATTCTGGGGACAGGTATTCTTCACATGGCTAGTTTTATTATTATATCTTTTTAATACTTCCAAAAATAATATATGAACAAGGGCACAACCACTGTGATCACGTTTCGAAAAAAATGTGGGTGCTTTGGGTACCATGCTATAGATGCGTTCATAATTATCAGGTCTTATGAAACATCAAATGAGAAATCCGAGTCAAACCTGGTGGTTCCTCTGGTTGGCTCTCCCTCCATGTCCAGTAAAAATAATGCCCACGGTATCCCTATATGTCCAGTCAAAATAACTTCCAAATTGCTGAACAGTTGATAGAACCAATTCTTCTTTATAATCTTGGTGTCAATGAACAATAATGGCTTGGTTGCACTGCGTAATGGCCATTTGTAGCAGAGCTTGCACGTTGGACAGTATGACCAGCTCTGTCATTCATATTTTACGATAGAGCGGTTGGCAACTTCTCCGGCGTCATGTATATATTTTGATTATGTATACGTTCGCTTATCGCCATTTCTGTGTAGTTATATTAGCCCATTTCACGGTCCAATAAAATAAAATAAAATAAAATCAGCGCCGTCATTGTCGTCATCGTCATCATCGCCGTCGTCGTCAAAATCATCATCATCATCACCATCATCATCATCATCATCATCATCATCATCATCATCATCATCATCATCATCATCATCATCATCATCATCATCATCATCATCATCATCATCAGTCGTTACTTATAAATTATTCTTCCATCGCACGTTGCAAAAACGTTGAACCACTGGCACACGACTTCTTTAATCGACTAACTTGTCACAAATCGATTAAAATAAGATTTAAAAGGTTTTCCACCTGTTACTGGTACAACTGGTCAAAGACATGAAAAAGCCGTTAATTTTCTAATAAATAGTTGACAATAAGTAGGTGTCAGATGCATTTATTCAATATTTTTATTAACAAGTCCAGGTTTATAAATAAGAGAGACGTCCCACGCCTGCTTTTTACTTTTCAAACATACTGTACCAAATTGGAGCTGCTTGTTGACTTCGTGGCACATAGATATCAAGAAACTGAACGTTGATCAGACATTACCGTGACGAAATGAATGCGTAACAGTAGCAATATAATTTACAAAAGAATGACAATGACAAGAGTTATACACATTTAGTGGAAATGAAAATTATGTTGACAATTATTATGCGGTATTCCCTTTTCCAGTAATCATCAGGTTCACAACTGGGCCATCCACAGGGTGGGTTTGGCCTTCTGATAGCAGCAATCCCAATCCTGAACCAGTATGTGTCACTTGTCACGTCCTTGTAGTAGAGGTGAATGAATTGTTACTATGCGGAACAGGACTCACCAAAGATTCATCGTGCCTTTGAAATCCCACATCTTCAAAGTCCTTGCCTTTTTTGTTTTATTATTATTATTATTACTATTATTATTATTATTATTATTATTATTATTATTATTATTATTATTATTATTATTATTATTATTATTATTATTATTATTATTATTATTATTGTTGTTGTTGTTGTTGTTATTATAAATATATATATATATATATATATATATATATATATATATATATATATATATATATATATAGATAAGGGGGGTTTAAGCTCAAATATTTATTTATACCGATAGCATGCTTGTTTTTTGTTTGCTATAGATATGATTGGATAAAGTGGAAAAATACCCAAACATACATTGAAACATTATAATTATTTCCTAGCTTGACAACCACCAAGCATATGGACCCTCTCCTGCGTGTTTAACTTGCCCTGGGTCAGGCTTTAGTTGAAACACGCATTGTCCATTCTGCTACAGCAATGGGGACATTATCAACGGGCTATGTAAATAACATTGGCCCTTACGTAAGGCTACGAACATGCAACACTTTCGGAGATGTTACAAAGGGGTCGGTAATTAACTTATTCAAATTAAAATACATCAAGTTTTTTTTTCAATGTATGAAAAGATGGATTGTGGACCTTATTGGTTTCTAAAATAAAAAGGCCTGTGTTTGTGGTTGAAAATATGCAAAATTATATTTAGTCAGTTCCAAATATCTTTGTTAATACAACCCCAACAAGGCATTGCTGACCAAGAAAACTGCTAATGAACCAAATACCCTGAGTTGATCCACATCTCCACATAGCCTAAGTCGACCTTATGACCAGGCCAAGCTTTTTTAACGCCCACACACACACACACACACACACACACACTCACACAGATATATATATATATATATATATATATATATATATGTGTGTGTGTGTGTGTGTGTGTGTGTGTTTGTTCGTGTGTGTGTTTGTGTTTGTGTGTGTGTGTGTGTGTGTGTGTGGTCGCTTTGTTTTGAGCTATTTTTTACTGAGTTTGAACGTTCACTGTGTACTTGTCCCTGCCCAATTTTTTTAGGACCAATTTGATGTCAAGTCTTGGCGTGCTCTGCTGTAATTGCTTCCATGCCATTCGCAGCAAATATCGCCGCCAAAAAAATTATACTAAAAAACTAATCACTACTACTACTACTACTACTACTACTACTACTACTACTACTACTACTACTACTACTACTACTACTACTACTACTACTACTACTACTACTACTACTACTACTACTACTACTACTACTACTACTACTGCCGCTACTACTGCTACTACTACTACTACCACTGCCACTACTACTACTACTACTACTACTACTACTACTACTACTACTACTGCTTCTTCTACTACTACTTCTACTGCTACTACTACTGCTGCTGCTGCTGCTGCTACTACTACAAGCAACCATCTACACTCACAGTTTTATGCATTAGATAAAAGTACACGTTTCTGCCACTCCACACAAAGTGTGCGTGTTGTGTCCCTTGTTATAATGAGCTGGGCCATACAACATCCTGACTACATAAGCTTACCTACATGCGATGGAAGTAGTTTTTTGTAAGTTTACAAATATTCAGAAAGTGCTTACATATTTATTTTAATTCCACAGTTATACAACAAAAACTTTGAAATGATTTATCTAATTTAATAAATACAAAGATGTATACATGGCAAAGTAGAGAGATTAAGGTTTGTGGCATGATATAGTCTCAGCAGTAGTCACTCATCTAGAAGTTCAAAGATGTATACATGGCAAAGTAGAGAGATTAAGGTTTGTGGCATGATATAGTCCCAGCAGTAGTCACTCATCTAGAAGAGTTCTTAAAGATACTTTTCTTGTAAACTACTACAGATAGTCTCGATGTTTTTGACACCACAGACGACGGGGTTAAAGGACACTGCTTAGTAAAACTTTGTAAGTTGTGCAACCAGTGAAGAACGCCAGCAATTTGCGAAAACTACTGACAATAAATGGGAAGTATATGCACTGACACACGAACACACACACACACACACACACACACACTATATATATATATATATATATATATATATATATATATATATATATATATATATATATATATATATATATATATATATATATATATATATATATAAGAGCAGTATATTGCACACCTACAAAGGTCTTGCTTATTTTATTTTTATATCAGGATATTTTAATTAGGGCTTTAGGTTATGACATTTTTTTATGATTGTGGAATACCAGTTTGTACATTGACACAATTAGGTAAGGTGAGAAAATACTTAAATGTGCCTGAAACATTTCTTAATATTTTTGTCACCCATTCAGCCTTTATGGGGATATGACCAAAACACTGTAAACACAACGTTGGCCTGTAGGTAAAGCTAGGAACATATGTTATAAAAAGATTCTTATAAAAACCCAGTCGCCAAGTGCGTTATGAAAGGCATAATATACCGAGTGCTACACATATTGCAACATTGGCTGAATGCGTCCATAGTGATCAGTTTCACGGAGGCATTGACAGCACCGATGCGGACGACATGCAGAAAAGTAATACTAGAAATCGAGTCAATAAATTGCATTATTTTCATCTATCATGAATGATTTATTTCAAATGGTATATTATTATTTCAACATATGCGGACAACAGCCGGACTATGTGCTTGGCCTGCATACACTATGGGCTTCATCAGAATTGTTTGATATTTTCGTCTCCCTCATTGTGGTTACTCTGAAAATAGTTCAGAATAATGGAAAGACGTGTACGTTTGCATTGTTTGGTCTAAGAAAATAAGCACTCAGAATGTCCCAATAGAAACTCCAGACGACGACGACGGTGATGATGATGATGATGATGATGATGATGATGATGATGATGATGATGATGATGACGACGACGACGACGACGACGACGGTGGTGGTGGTGACGACGACGACGACGACGACGACGACGACGACGACGAGGAGGAGGAGGAGGAGGAGGAGGAGGAGGAGGAGGAGGAGGAGGAGGAGGAGGAGGAGGAGGAGGAGGAGGAGGAGGAGGAGAGTAGGATGAGGAGGATTATCATTACATCAAACCTCTGTCAAATCGCACACAAGTAACCTATATACAGCTCCTATAAGGGCAACATTGTTCATACCATCGTCAAGCTACTTGCGTAAACTTCGGTGGGCATACATGTATAGTTTGACGCTAAATAAATGATACATGAACAAATTTTCTCCTTTCTAGAAAGGCTTCCCCTCATCGGCCGGGCTCATCGGATGGATATATTCCAATAACCTACTATAGTGGCCTTTACTGATGTAAATCTAAAAAGCTGGTGTTGCCTGATAATACAATCACGTCTTTGATCCTTAAACTTCTACCATCCCTTTGCCACCTTCTAGTATTTTAACCACATAGACACGGGCTTTTCCTCCAATACCAGCCAAGATATACCAATGCTGATGACACAGTCACTGTTATGTTATAGCTACAGTGAAATTATTTCGTACTGCTTGTGCATAGTTCTGTGCATATCTGGTCCAGTATTACTTGTGCTTCAGTAAATGCTTCTGACTAAAATTTTTACCACATTTCCTTTCTGCGAATTGTTTGTCGTTTGTTTTGTTCGTATCGCACTGGGGAAAGTGATATAAACACGATTACATCACGCACGTAATGGTTGATGTGTTTAGTTGCTTTCATATGTACATGCAGATGGTGGATAAATGTGGTGTTCAAACATTCCCATCATCAGAAATTCAGTTTGCTAGAAAACTGGACTGATTTCTAACACAGAGCTTTCTGGCAAAACCCAGTGTTGAGTACACCGTTTGAAGTATTCCAATATTTTTTTTTTTTTATGATAATTAATCTGATAAGAGAAGCACGCAATTAACAGCACTGACTCATGCTGTTAACCTTGTATATATCTTCAAGATAAATTCTCCCCATCTGAAAATCATGGCGTGGAACAGCTCTTGTTGACAACAATATCAGTTTGCATCTATTCATCGCTATTTACATACGAGATAATAGAGTCATATAGGGGGTAGTCATAAAAAATCACTAGCTGGTCTTGGTTTTCTAAAGGGCAGTATCCAACATGATTTAGGGGTATCAGTGTGCACCAAAGAATGACAATTCTATTTATGTCATAACACATTACTTATTCACTATCCATTTGGCTTGATCTCTCTGAGATCGTATCCGCTCCAACTTTTCATTGTCTCAGAAAACATTTCTCTGTATATTCCTCTGGCATGGAGGTATGTGGCACCCTCCAATCATTATCCCTGGTCCCATTACTAGTCCCCAGTATTGACCAATCACATAAGTTCTCTTTTGGGTGCTTTTGCATGTGATTAATTGCTCTGTAGAGAAAAGGGGGGAAATGATAGAATGGGAAGAAAACAGGGTTAACTAAAAGGTGAAAAGGGGTATGGACGGGAAGGGTGGCAGCCCTTTTCAGGGCTGCCATGACTGTAGCTGCAGCTAGTAGACGGTTGCAGGCCATGAAATGCATAAGGCTTAGAGGCGGGAATAGGGACAAAGGGCAGGGCTAGCTCTGATGGGGCATTCCATCGTTGGGGAAATTACAGTGGACTCCCAGTGCTTTGAGATATTATGTGGGGCCCTTATGCTTTGGCTCTGTCCCTGGGAATCGTGTGTGTGTGTGTGTGTGTGTGTGTGTGTTTGTTTACAGGCCATCTGTTATTTACAGAGCCACGCCAAATAAGTGAAGGGCCACAGTGATATTATTATTATTATTATTATTATTATTATTATTATTATCATTATTATTATTATCATTATTATTATTAATATCATCATCATCATCATCATCATCATCATCATCATCATCATCATCATCATTATCATTATTATTATCATTATTATTATTATTATTATTATTATTATTATTATTATTATTATTATTATTATTGTTATTGTTATTTTTATTATTATTATTATTATTATTATCATTATTATTATTATTACTACTACTACTACTACTACTACTACTACTACTACTACTACTACTATTATTATTATTATTATTATTATTATTATTATTACATTTTGCACAATTTCAACTAACAGCATTTGACATGCAACACAATGCACACTGCAGCATCATTTTTACTACCACAGCCTGCCTCCTGCTTCAGTGGTGCCAGGTCTCTTCTGTTAATCTCCAAATTATCAGACTTGCCAGCGTTCGAACAAATTTCCATGCCAGATGCACTGGGCTCCGGTTCTGCTAGTTGAATACAGTCAGGCAGCACCCCAACACTGGTTTCGCCTCCAGGCTTTGGTTCCCACCATTACGGTATAGATGGATTCTCACTGGAGGACATTATAATGGGCCTCATTTGCAGACAGAGTTCCAGGCCACCATGCAGGAATGATTACAGTCCATGGCATGCACCCAGCGTTAACAGGCCCATGGTGTTTCTCAGTCTGCATCACTGAGTACCACAGTTCTGCTGTCAGTTTCATTAATGTCTCCCTCTTTGGAGAATGAGTCACAGGGGAATGCACAGAAGGGAGAGCGATGACAACAAAGCAGACAAAGCAGAAGAGAAGGTCGCACTCTGGTTCATGCTCCTATTTCTGTCATCATCTAATATTGCAATTCCAGCACTGGAGCCTGTGCATTGGCAACCTTGATCATATTCAGTGAGTCAGTCTGCTTCATCCACCAGTGCCTAAATCAAGTTCATTATCTCTTACCAGCCTTGCTGTGCAGTCCCTCGGTCACTATCTCCCCTGTCAGTGCTCTCCAGCTGCTTCAGCATTTCTTGTTTGGCAACTTCTGGCAGACATCCCCGACTGACTAAAAGAGAGGGCTTTCTCTGTATGCTTCATGAATTGCCACCTCTGTTTCTACTTCTGTGCCCACCACTTTCACTTTCAACCTTTTGTAGATTCACTTTCAACGTTTTGCAGATTACTCTCACTGGCCCAAAGATCCCATTACCAAATAGAGTATGTATATATATATATATATATATCAGGGCACCCTTAAGGTAGGGCTCTAATGGAAGCAATGCCCCTTGCTCCAACATTAGACCATGCAGGTATTAGCACTAATCATCTTGGTCCATTACTGGCCTCCGGCATTTTGTTAAGCCCTGGCCCCAACCACCTACAACTCACCTTAGATCCTGATCTGTGAAAGGACATTAAGTATGGTGATACTTTCTGTTACTGGCCAAGAGATATCCTTAAAGGCGATTGTCAACCGACATGAGAAACATCATTCCCTCTCTTTCATGCCATCTCACCAGGAAGCATCAGAAGATGAGAGAGCAGGAGTTGGATCCTCCTAGGTCCCATTTCTGTGCAAAAAGTTTGTAACAGGACATAACATTGACCTTATTCTGGACACCTTCTGCCACAGGAGTCTGATAGAGCATTAGAAACTGCAATCCTGGGCTATGACACAAATATAACAAATGACTCAGGATCATCAGAAGGATAGCCATAATGTTTCCAACATACATTGCGGAGCAGACTAAGGCAACATTGGATTAGTTTGTGTTTTTGGAGGTCTGCTGGTCCCAAAACTTTGGTCTATCTGAGTTGCTCCTCAACTGGAGGAACAGAGCAAGGATGAATTTGGGTCCTGGTATCCATTTGAGATGTCAAACTTGTCCCTGCTTTTTTTTTTTTTTTTTTTTTTTTTTTGTTTTTTTTTTTTTGTTTGTCTTTGTTTTTGTTTTTTGTTTTTGTTTTTTGTTTTTTTTTGTTTTTGTTTTTCTGTATATTTGTCTAGATTTTAGACGACAATTGCACATTTGAATTCTTCACAAAAAGAGCTTTTGTTGAAGTACCAACATGCCTATAATCTTAAGTCAGTGGTTCAGGCACTGCCTAGCAAGTCATGCTGCAGCTGCCGCCAGGGCAACTGCAGCATGATTTGCCAGGCAATGCCAGAACCACTGACCAAGGCATGTAACCATAGTATGGAATGAGTTAACCAATGGATATTGCAGCATTTATTCAAGAGCATCAATACTACTGACACTCTCTTGGCTACAGATGGATAATTTATGTCAAATGCCACCTTCTCGTCTGACTTACTGACTGTTTGGACTTTTCCCAAGATGCTGCACGACACTTAATATATTTCGCCAAACGAAGACTGGTCATCGATCTCTCCAGTCTGAATAGCTTTCTCTACAAGGAGAAGTTCAGGATTGAAACCTTGATTTTCAAAGCAGTTATAGCGTGACATATCAGTTCTGGCCACTTCTTCTTGACATGTTGTGGTACTGTTCATGCTCACCAAAATGATGAACGTTGTAGTGGGCTTGAACACTGCTGAGATAGAACATCCGCATTTATCTGGACAACCAATTAAACTCTCCAATGAAATGTGCCGAAATGCTGTTATGGGGGTGCAGCATGGATAATGTTATGTTTGGTCGGATTCTGACCCTGTTTTGTCTCCAGTAGATGATTAACATGTGTAAAATGTCTCAGGGGTTGGGCTATTCCCACCTTTAAAGAAAAAGACGATGATTGCACCAGGTGTGCCAGAAATCTGTGCAAACACTGTCACCAGGTGGGTTACCAAGGCAGTCATATTGGCCTATGTAGTGCCAGAAAAAAATACCAGAGCTCCAACAATAGCACCAGATCCCAGCTACAAGGTCAGGGCCTCAACGTGCTGCTGGGATTCCCATAAACAAGTTGCGTTTAACTACGTTTTTTCGACATGCAGGGAGATATTACACAATATTTTTTGTAATGTTAATTTGAAGGCCCAGGACTATATGGAAGGGCATTATATTACTTTAAAGAACATTTCTAGACCCCCCCCCCCCCCCATGTGCAAGCGTGATCTGGCTCAGAATTCTCTGGCCACTTTACTTCTGGACGTTGGTTTCTGGATAAGTTAAATATTAATTATCCCTGCAGGGAATCTGTTGCATGGCTGGAAAATTTAAGACATGTCATTCTTTCCAAAAGAATGATTACACCCTTGCTTAATTCTGTTGATACACGCACTATATTTAGTGGACAGCTAATGTAATATATCACAAATCTAGGAAATTTATTATTTGTCAGTGACATATTCCTACCCACAACGAAGATACCCATCCAGTGGATCGTTCACCAGATGATTCTTCGATTAGTCATATATTATAAACTAATGGCCAATACAGAAGACTTGACTTAGTAGTGGGGCCAGGAGTGACTTCCATAAGATTACATGCTACTCCAGGCCAGATGATAGAAAAAAAAAATAATGGTAGTGTTTTCTGATTGGATGGGAGTTTGATATGGATACAGTCCCCAACGGATCATGCCAAATGTTGTGGATAGGTAAGTGTCACTGGCACATGTTGGCATTGTAATAATTTCCCTAGATTTCAACTGTCAGAAGACCAATTTAAACACAGTTTACCTTTATTGTTCGAGGTTTGCATCATGTCAGGGAGGCGCCACATTCCTGCATATAATTATTGTGCACAGGGGAGTGGAGTTTCTCTAACCACGTCACTATAAACGCAGTAATTCTGAGGTTCTTGGCATAACTTTCAAATCTTTGCTCACCAAGGTTTAAACTGTGCTGTGGTTTCTGATCTCATATCTTGAGTTGATTGTAATTGAAAATATAAACATAAGTAAACAAGCTTCAGACATACAGATTCATTATTAACATGTATTCTTTTTAATTTTTGAAACGTTTGGAAAGTAGTATTAAACCTCTCCTCTTCTTCCAAAATCAGAAGCAGATTTTCCCTCACATAATGGTTAAAGTCCCTTATTATTAATAACTCTTCCGTCGGGGTTTTAAGGAAAGCGGAGGGTACAGTTGCAGACTTTGATAAGCTGCCTGCTGTGAGTATATTCTAATTAAATAGATAAAACTGGCTACTCCCTGTAGGATGCTGGCTGGAGGCCTTGTCCTTGTCATCCTCCAGTGAAATTAGTTTGTGTTTTTTTTTTTTTTTTTTTTTTTTTGTCAGGGTTGAAGAGGCATCTGACCATGTGCATCAAATCATTTTCATGAATATTGACTGCTACTGAACAGGATTCAGAAGTTCTGAATAGCCACCACATCTCGAGGTAACTTTCTGTTTCTTAGTTTTCAGCATGTTCTTTAGACCATGAAACTTTCAATACTGTTGCTGGGTCACAGTTTTTATACATTATTATTATTATTATTATTATTATTATTATTATTATCATCATCATCATCATCATCATCATCATCATCATCATCATCATCATCATCATCATCATCATCATCATCATCATCATCATCATCATCATCATCATCATCATCATCATTATTATTATTATCATTATGACGGAATTTAAATGAAAACAGATATTCCTCTCCAAATATGCATCACCAATTGCTTTAAAACTATTCAGGGACATTTCAGAAACTTCGTCACTTCAAACACAGCTCAAATGCAGAAGGAAACTATCGTTGCAGGAAGTAGTTATGCCACAAAAATATAACTACCAAGGTTTGCGTAGTAACCCTTATGTTATGGGAGGTGGGGGGGGGGAGCAATACTTATGCAGCTTAGTAACAGTATTTGTCCGTAGCCTTTGGTCAAGGGTCAGCTTTCCGCAGGTAAAACCAGCAGCTGGTGGGGTGGTTAAAAAGCCACATTCATGGAAGCAACCCCCTCCATAGACAATGAACTCCCATGTTATGTCGGTAGGCAACTACCTGATAGAAGGAGAACTGTTGGATTTATTGAGAAGGAATTGCTGTTGATGTCACACAAGACCCACTCAAATTCCAGAGGGCAGGGACAGTACCCAACCATCAACAGGAATGGTAATATAGAATTTGTGTTGAAACAGATCCCAAGCAAAAGTCAGATATTGGTTGGTACAGTATTACAGTGTTGGAAATCACTAATATAATATTCTGACATAAGTGAGTTCTCCAATGCGCCACCGAACACCAAAGCAGGTACAGAAAAATATAATCGGCCGTTAAATGACAAAGGATGCAGTAATAGGTTACACCTGTACCATGTGTTCATTCGTAAACACAAAGTAGAACAAATGGATATATTAACCCTTTAAAGGTCACATTAGTGCTCCCGGCCAACAGCTTAAATTGCTGCTTTCTGTTCAATAAGCGCCCAGAGGACACTGAAGAAAGCTGTTAACTATCGGCTGTTAATACTGATAATGTTTTATTGAAATTTTCATTGAAATGTTTTCTGAAAAGACAATAACTGCTTAAAGGTGGAGACCCAGCCATTACAAAGTGCCAACATTATTACCCATGAGATGTTTCGATCTGAATAGAACGCTTATCGGTGTTAATTTGCAGAAGGGTTATCATGTAGTAAAAAAAGCATTTTATGGTGGTTGGATACTATGTTCGGGCAAGCATTTTTGGGTCATATCGTTTTCTGAAACCTAAACATGTCCACAACGAGTGCTACAACGATCGTCTCCAACTGCAGCTTAATGTTACTGTCTGTTCTTCGTATGTGCACATTTGAGAGCAATTGCAATTGAGAATCTTAATCGCTGAGCCCATTTGCTTTGCCAAGTAAGTAACTTAAGAGCAGGATACGACTTGCATCTATGATATAAAAATATGAACTGACGCATGAGTCGGGTATCCGAGGAACTCAACTGGGCATTCTGACCGAACCTTGTTGTCTCATGCCAACATATGGGAAGACAACAGCGTTGCAATCATGTTTTGCACACACACACACACATACACACACATATACATATATATATATATATATACATATATATATATATATATATATATATATATATATATATATATATATATATATACATATATATCAAATATATATATATATATATATATATATATATATATATATATATATATATATATATATATATATATATATATATATATATATATATATATATATATATATATATGATCAAAGCATAGACCTCTGTAGAGCGTTTACATAATTTTTGGTTTGACAAGTAGGGACAGGGGACAAGGGCAGGGGAATCAGCATTCAAATGTCTTTTGAGCGTCAAACTGAAGTAGCTGTGTATATGCAATGGAGCATCTTGCTATCTGTTATAGTCACGGTACTATTAACATTAGTCTACCGTATAAATGTATTTACATGCAGTCCTGACACTGACTGATTAAAAACCAATACAAATATGTTCATGAAATTAGCGTGAGTAACTATTACCACTTTCTGAAATATATAATAAATGGGTCTCATAAGCATGTGTGCTCGATGTAAGATAACCGCCTAACATATACATTGTCTACTCATATGTTATATAACATGAACCCATTCCTGCTGCAAGTACAATTCAGTCAATAACAATCCTTGTCGTGGGTGAGCACGACATTTTTACCCTTATTGCCCTGTAGATGTTTACTTTTACTGAAATGCGACGTTAATAAAAACATTAACTCAGAGAATTGTACATAAACAACCCATGATGTTACGCTCAAGGGCACGTGCTTTTCTCGGCGTGGGGTTCGCGCAATACACGAGACCCGCGTCAGTTTTATCCTGAACAAAATAAGGTTTAAAATGAAAAAGAAAAAGGGGTGCAATGTTTCTTACCACAAGGACGACTGACAAACAGTAGTTATTCTGCTGATTTCGGTCCATGCCTGCATTATCATGAGGACAACCCATTTAGAAACACAATGTGGAAGACCATGGTGTAATACCCTTTAAAGGTCATATTAGAGTCCTGATCAACAGCTTCCATTGCCGCTGTCTGGACACTAAGCTGCCGACAGGGCGCACTAATATGACCTTAAAGAGGTTATACACCTCTGTATTCACCATTGTGCTTCTAACCAGTTTTAATTCAATTTTGTTGATCCGTTTTATGTTGCTGGAGCTGTGCCGAATTTTGCTAAAGGAGTTTCAGAACTTTATTACGAATGACCATGACACATCCAATATATTAGTCAATGCAGTGCATGGTGACATATTGGGCTAATATAAAAACTGTTTGCCTTGCGAGCAAGCTGATTACTAGTACAACCATATACGCTGCATTAGAAAGAAAAATAAAATGTGCACATTGCAAAAACAGGTCTTGGCTCTACCCAGATGAATTTTATATTTATTGAATAGCCACCATTTTTATGGCTATTTCTATTGCTCTTTGAATCCTTGAAAGATTCAAATTCAGATTCAGATTCGTTTTATTCGACCTAGAATTGAGTACATTCTACACATTTTGGTAATTACGCAAAACATTAATGATAAAAACAGGATAGATAATGGTGCGAATGGAATTACCATACAAAATTTGTAGTCAGGATTACCCTGCTAAGCATGATAAACATCCGCTTTCGGTCAATTACGTAACGAATCAAAAACAAAGAACGCCTCCATTAATATACAAGATTTCAGGTATAATTACGAGGTGTTATTGCAGACAAAGCAATCAACAATGGAGTAAGTTTCAGACTATTGGTTTATATTATATGTTTTCAAATATCTAAAGAACCCAGAGAAGCATGGTGTGTGATTTATTTTCCTGTTATGTGTAAGGGTATATTAGAAAGCAATTTGAGGATAGAGTGCCGTATGCATTTTCGGTGGATACATGTTGGAGGGTGGCATAGCGAGGAATGTTGCCATATATCGTGGAATATAGTCGAGTAACAGGTAAGGCTGCAAACATGTTATAAAACGTAGCCAGGTAATTCGCTTTTAGTATATCTATAGTAAAATGTCAAAGCTTTAAGTTTAGACAAGTCCGGCACTTTAAAAACCTTTAAGTCCTCTAACAAAGGCTTAGTATGTGCCCAATAGAAACAGGGTTTTTGTGGTTTTGTTTTACATAAAACGTATCTCTTCGTTGGCTAAAAGCAACTCAATCTGTCACAAATTAATATTATGATATTCCAACAATTGTAGGTGAGTATTTGGGTTTACAACTAGATGAAAAACAACAAACATGTACATCTTGCGCGGGTTGACAATTACAAATATTTGCGAAGAAGGCCATTTCAGTTCATGAAGGAAAAGAAGTGGTGAAGGACCTCTTGCCCTCGCTTTTGCAAACGGCAAGCAAGTACTGTAGTAATGTCTCTTTCGTGAACTCCCCCCACTTTTTTTATTCTCAAATCACAGCACACAATGTAATCTTGTGTTCTAGTCACATTTGTTATACAATGCAAATATTTTTAAGTCTGAGTCTCCTTGCACAAGTGGCCTAAAATATATAAATATATATATATATATATATATATATATATATATATATATATATATATATATATATATATATATATATGTATATATATCTATCTTCCAGATGGTGTACTATGATGCACAAGGAGTACCGCTGATATTCAGGGACACTCACTTTTGTAAATTGTTTTTCCTACTTTTCCATTCTTGGTTGCAATACACATTTTTGTATGTTCAATTTATTTGTCTTTTCTCATAAATTCATGAATTGTGGGGAGACACTCTTTGAGGTTACATGCATGTATATCATCCCGACCCCCAGCCCCACCCCAAGATAAAAACCATATTTGAATGTTTGAACAATCTGTAGAACCCATCAATACTTCACCTACAGCATAATTGTGAATTTGAATTTCGGTATGGAACTTGCTTAAAGACAGTTTCCGAAAATATTCACACCGTTAAAATATCAAAAATGACCTTTTACTGTTTCAATACTGCTGTTACAAAAGCCATTAAGTTGTGAATTCACAATGCACGTTTTATACAGTTTTTCCTCTATGTTGATACTTCTATGCCGGAATTAAAACTGAGAATTACGAAAATGGCTGGATACTCTGGCCAAGTAAATTATCTGAAAATATGAATTCTGTCCATCTTCAGTAATTTCAACATAATTATATGTTTCTATTTATCACTGAGTTATTGTTCAATATCTTGCCTTGCAATATCTGGGAATTTTGCCAACATTGACAATTATGACCACATTACAGATATTCTCATTTGAAATAATTTATCATTTTGAAAAAAAAAAAAAAAAAAAAAACTAAACTGTTTCTACACCCCTGTTATTGCAAGTGGGTGCACCCTAGTTTTCCTTGCCAGTAAATTTTAACATATTTATCTCCTTTATGGCACCGAAACTTGTAACAAAGTGTTTTCTTCGTATTTTGATATGGGTGTCATACCATAAACTCTGTGATTGATTTTCACTCGCACTTTTTGGCACATGATAGTTATGTTTATTTCAGCTTAAAAAAAAAAACATGATACCAGAATTTACATTTATTTTTTATTTCTATATCCTTAAATGTCAATAAGGCATGTTCAAAGTTAAAGATGCATTCCCGTATGCATTTTGGACTGTTAATACTAAGGAGTCCAACCACCATTTTCTTTTTCATGAAGCAGTGCTGTCTGTGCTTAGTCTTTTAAATCACGGGCATTTTACAGTATAATTTGTGTAATAATATGACGTGTAGGTAAACCTCATTCATGTTATGGAGCAAACAAAACTTTCTTTTAATATTGTCTGGCTTTCTATCCCATATTTAACCGAAAACGGTTGTTTCTACCTTGTAAACTAATTGCTCTAAGAGGTCGGGTAAGACAGAAGCTTTGTAAAGTAGCTAAGATTGTATCAGTGACGTTACAATGATAGTTTTACCCTATTGGACTGATTTCCTAGTGGACCGTAATTTAGATTTTGCTGAGTTGGGTTCTATAATTAAGCTGTTCTATTTCTCTTATCGTTGGATAAATTAAAATACAATTAATATCACTGGGTCATTAGTTATATCTATGTTTGCTACTTCATTCCTGGTCCAATTCATATAATTCAAACTACCAATTCGAAATACGTTAGTCTTGCTTACATTTGCTTATTACCCAGATATTTTTTTAAAAATTTTTATTCATTTTATTTAAGTTGTTTTATATAATTCTTTTTACCAGGCAGAAAAAAATGTATTATAATCTGATACTCGGATACTTTATGTTCAATGAATTGGACCAATATACCTAGAATATTGGCATCTTTGTGGCCAGTCCTTGCTAAAATTTCTGCACAAAGATAAACTGCATGGTGACAAAGTCTAACCTTGCCGGAAATCCCTTGAGATTTTGTTTGACCTTGATGACCAGCCATTAATGATAATAATACAGCTTTCTGCATCTGTGTAATGATTTTCTAGTATAGGCTGCATTTAAAGGAGACAGTAAGATTTTTATAATCTGGCTCCAAATTACCTTTTAGAACTCTGATGGAGACCCATCTGAGCCTGCTAATTTGTGGTTTACTATGAATTTTAATGCCTTACCTAGATCAGTGCCTCTGATTTCTCACATGACTGTTGTTGCTCTTTTAGTAGTGCATTATTTTACCTAAGGGGAAGCAACCATGCTCATTACTTGCAGCAGTTAGTGATCTTGATGTATATAAATGCTCATAGAATGTCCTTACTTCGTCCAGGACCTGTTTTGGTTCACTAATAACTTGATCGGTAACTCTTAATTGGTTTATAACTTTCTTATTGAGGTTACGTTTTTCAAATGACAAAATACGTATGTTGAAAGTTTTCCCCTTTCGTCATACCACCGAATTTTGGCACGAATCATTGCCCTTTTTGTATCCATGTCCATTTTTTTTTCTTTCTAATTCCAATTTTAAATGTTTAATCTTTCACTGATTTCCCCCTTTGTTACTCTTTTTTTTATCATATTCAATAGGCAGGTGATGAATATTATTCACATTGCATGACTAGATAAATGGTGTCAATCAGAATCTGAAAAGTAAATTAACGGAACTGCAAGGATTCATTCCTTAATACAAGACACTCAATTTCGCGATTTACACAAGACTTTTGTGAACAATTGACGTAAAACCGTGACATTTAGTACTTAGAGTAGGTTATTCCTGTTTCACCGATGCTGTAATTCCAAATGTATTAATAGAACAAGTTAACACAATTTGTATTAAAGTGTTACATTTATCCGATAATTACCACTTAAGTTCTTGATATGCTGCAGGGAAGGAAATGCCTATTTAATATTGTATATTTCGCAACTCTCTCTCTCTCTCTCTCTCTCTCTCTCTCTCTCTCTCTCTCTCTCTCTCTCTCTCTCTCTCTCTCTCTCTCTCTCTCTCTCTCTCTCTCTCTCTCTCTCTCTCTCTCTCTCAAAAGAGTTCGGACTGCGGAATAGGGTAATGACTACTAGGAAGTGGCTCTGGGCAAAAAGACACAAATACAATTGCAAGGTAAAACTGCCCAAACTAGGTAAAACACCTGTCCATGCCAAAAGTGCTAACCTTGGTATTTCCATGGAGGAATAAACTAGTTTATTCCTCCATGGTATTTCATAATGTTGCGAAGGGCAATATAATATTTTTGAGGTTAAACGAAAAGTACATTTCTGAAGCAATTTTATACATTTATCCTCAGCAACACGCCTATAATTTGTTTCAGATGTCCCACAAAATGCATTTAGGGCAAAAGGTCCGACACACCAGCCCCGAATTCAAACGGGTATCAAATCCTGAAACGAGTATGTTCCGTGACATTAGCCTTATGACAATTGTTCTCAATTGTCAACAGACCATATTCTTTGATCCACTCGCGTTTTTTATCCTGTGTTCATTTCCACAAATCGTGAAACCCGACCAAACTTGATTCCGTCAGTGTTTCTCTTATTCAATAAAGTTGCTTTAGGGCCATACTTTTGATCGGACACACACCAGCAGCCCAGCTTCTCTCTGATTGGCTGAAAGACCGTGTAACAATCACAGAGGCATTGGGCTACCAGTCTTTGTCCTGTCAAAAGTATGGCCGCTGAAAAACTTGGATGCATTCGAGAAGCACTGGCGGAATCAAGTTTGGTCAAGTTTCACGATTTGTGGAAATAAAAACAGGATTAAAATGCGTGTGAATATAAGAATATGGTTGGATTGATGATTGAGAAGTGTTGTCATACGGCTAATGTCACGGAACGAACTCGATTCAGGATGGGATACCCGTTTGAATTTGGCGCTGGAATGTCGGACTTTTTGCCCGAACTGGATTTTGTGGGACATCTGCAACAATTATAGGCGTGTTGCTGTAGACATATGTGGATTTCAATAGATTATCGGTGTGGTATACCTGTAGAAAATAGTCTTAGAATAAACTGGTGAATTACAGCTCGTTGGTATGCACAGAAACGGAGAAATCACGCCAAATGTGAAGAGTGATGGTGGTCCAGATGTGAGCTTCATTTCAAACCTTTCTATGTAGGAGCTCCACGTGAGGACGTTGTGGTTTCAGGCCCATCCGCCACCATCTTATTAACACAAATATTTGACTTCACAGACAAACACACAATATTTTATTGCAGATATGGCATTGTGTGGGTCATTAAACGCATAGATATTCCAGGAAAAAACCCTCTTTACCCCCCCCCCCCCCCGCCTATATTAGCACGAAAGCTTGACTGACTGAACGTTACGAGCGCCTGTGCTTATATGTTTACATGTATCCCACAAACATGCACATCTAAATCTTGAAATGCTAAGATGCAGTTCACAGGATGAATTTGTTAATGATATACAACTAAGGTCATAAAATTGTACAGGGAAAGTGCTCTACATGTTTAATTATTATCCCTTGCCCCGCAAATCATTTGATGTTCGGTACTGCAGACAGTCCGATATATTGTATATTGGGGCTGTCTTGAACCCTGTTATATAATTGATAGCTGTCACTGATACATAACAAAAACAACGGCCTCTACAAAAGAAATGTTTAATGACATCAATCTGATCAAAGTAATACACAGCACGTGCTGTAACATGCACAATGTAAAATGAACTTTGAAGCCCGTTCACACGTATTGCCGACGGGAAGCAAATGAATGCACTATCCAATGCATATTATCAGCTTCCCTCAATGGGAGCATCAAATGAAAATAATTGTGAGAAAAACAAGAAATATCAAGGAATTATTGTCCAGATTTTGCACCCCAGTGCATATGCATAGGCTCACATGCTGAATTACCGTAGTTATGCAAACTGCATTGTCCATCAAACCAAGCTGTCAATGTCCATGATTTGGTTAAGATATCAATTATTGTCCATTGTACGGAAATTGAATGTGCAATTATTAAATATCAACGACTTGTCTGCAAGAACAGACCTACCTTCTTTGCAATTTACATTAGCGTTAGATCTAATATTGTCTGTTTGCTCCATTTGAGCAGTCGGCACGTTCTGAAAATCTTTCTGTCGCGGATATATTTTGCCACATGGCGATGGTGGGTCCAAAATTTTACAACAGGAAATCCACACGCATATGACACAATAGTCCTGTAACCAGAGAATACAGAGTTTTGGGTGGATAGTTTTCACCCTTTTGATGCTTTTCCACGATCTGGTGTGTTCTGCCTCGTTGCCGGTAAAGGTTGTCCTGATTACAGAACGTGGGAACAAGACACCTGTGAAAGTGGGTTTGTCTTACAAGTGCGGGATAATAAACAAGTTATAGGATTGGCTGACGTCCAATAGTTAATCTATCGGGGCGTGGTTCACGTGAAATTGTCTTGCCTGCAGCTCGACAAATTTCACGTGAACCTGGCCCCAATAAATCAACTATTGGACGTCGCCAAACCTACAAAAAAAAAGTCCTAACTGGTAGGCAATGCCGTTAGTTTTATTTTCTTTTTTTTTGTTTGTTTATATATATATATATATATATATATATATATATATATACTTTTTCAGAGATTTTGTACTTGGCTAAGCAATCTAACTTATTTCCAATGCCGTTAGTTTTTTTTTTTTTTTTTTTTTTTTTTTTTGGAGGTGTTGTACTTGTCCAAGCACAAGGACTTCTGGCCAACAGTGAAAAAGTTTTATGCATGAACATTAACCACACAGCAAATGACATACATGTATCTGTAGAGTATAACGGATTTGTTGAAAACAAAAGTTGATCAGGTAATCTTGCGTTGATCTAGCGTTATAATATAGATTGTGTGAAAACGAGGTTACTGTGATTAAACGCTTTATTTGACGTGAAATAAAACTTCTTATATCATGATGACCCTCCTTTTTGTTGTACTTACCCCCATTGAAGTGCCACCCCATATGAGCCCTGCATTGGTAATTCACCATCATTATTTAAAGTTATATTCCCTTCTTTAAATATATAAACTAAATTTGAATCCAGAATTTGCTTCTATGGTTTGTTCTAAATATGAATAAAAACACATACACATAAACTAAAATGCATCTTGTATGCACGCCACCTGGTGGCAAAATCCCCGGATGCATCGTCTGTTACAATTTAAGCCTATCTGTATACTTCTGGGACTTGTGCACATAGGCCTAAATTTGTCATTATGTCATTCCCAACTCCAAACCAGGTCATACAGTATTCAATTGGCCAAGTAGTTATCTTCAAAGGGAAACAATGTATGATTACAGGTATTGCAAATACACTTGGATACGGCAGATTCCATTTCACAGATTTGGCAGACGGCCAGCTACTCAACGAATTCCATTTTCGATTGGACAAAATGGGGGATTGCGTGATTGATTTTGATTACGACTTCAACTTGGAACAAGCTGAGCTAACCGAAATGGAAGACATGCCTACAGATAATCCGGTTTCGCCCGCACCTGCCGAGTAAAACTTTACACCTCATTTCCAGCAAAAGGTGGGGAGGAGCTGGAAACACTGGCAGCACAGCGCCCATAGCAGGACACGACTGCGAAAACCTGATGGAGTGCTCGAACTTCCAAAGGTTTTCCAAATGAAATTAATGTCAATTTATATGAGTTAGTCAAGTTGATATAATAAAATACAAATGTATGATTTTTTTTTTCATTGAATAAAGTAATGACAGCAAGTGTTCGCAAAATATCTTTCACTGCAATGTTGTGGTTACTTTCGCTTCCGCGTCCCTATCATAGTTACCATGGCTGATAATAGATGGCGAAGTAATTCATTTCCATATGTCCTCACTCTCTGCACCGGCTGGCAATGCTGCAACAACCAAATGTAGTGAAGTTACAAACCTTAGCGTGCCATAATTCCACAATTATTATCCCATTGATCCTCACACATCTAATCAAATGTCGATGCAAGTACATTCAAAGGTATCCTTGGTAAATAATTAATCATCCAGATGACTACAACCACTGAGCAAGAGTCAAGATACTAATAATATAGACCCCGGTAGGCTACAGTCAATGACTAGTGCATGAACCTATGTCATGACATTTAATTCCTTCGGGTCCACACCCAAAATGAGCATTGCTGAGTGGTGCCCCCCCCCCCCCCCGAGGGGGGACACATACTCAACATCAGGGTGGGTGGGTGGCTCGGACATTTTTGTGCAATACCCTAACTTAATCCTACACCAGATGTAAAAAGGTACCCTTTCTTTATTCTGTAATGTGTTGAAGGGATTGCTGCATTGGTGCATCCTTATTGTTACCCCTATGCTAATCTATCTGTGTACATTTTATGGGGCTTTTCTAATCCTGGAAGAAAAGAGAACAGGGCCTTTTCCGCTGCACTTACCGAGTGCAATCCTACATGGAAGTACCCTCCCCCCCCCCCGGGTGGGGGGGGGGGGCAGTGCTGTCATAATTATTGTTGCTTGTGACTTACACTGAGGAGATCTTTGTCCAATGAAAATAATCCAAATAGAACACTAACTATTCTGAATATTGCCCAACACACCTGGTATTTGCCTGATTGTCATCGTCTGTCCCTTTCAACCGTGATATATTGTTAGGTCACGTGACCTCATTCAGCCAATCACATTTGTTGGAAATTGTTCGTCTGGTTAGTTCCTAAGAGGTTTATAACATTCCAGAAAGGAATTTAAGCCCACCGCCCCATGATAGCCACGTGCAAGCTTAAATCGTTATTTTAGGGTGTTTAGTCACATAGAGACCTGTTAAGAGTAAAACTATTAAAAAAAATACACAGACGACGATAATATTGAATTCGAAAAGGTAAAAAGCCAATTATAAGAATGGAATATATATATATATATATATATATATATATATATATATATATATATATACATATATATATACATGAAGGCCTAATAGGCCTATAGCCTAGGCAAGTGAGCCTGTCGGCTATTCATGAGCTGTGGAGGGATTCTTTTGTAATTAGGAATGGTGATAAAGGTCGACTTTATGTTACCCTAGATTACAATGAGAATGACAAAAATCACCAAGCTGATGCAAGAGAGCAAGGGAATTAATCACAGTTGACATATTCTTTTCTGACTTGCCCTATAATTCTACTGTAAACATCGAAAGATCATTAGAAATTTGGCCAGAATAATTTACAGTTTTTAGACTTGTCTGTTTTGCTACTTAACTTTATCTTTTGGCATCTTTCTGTTTTGATATTCACTATCAGACATTTTAAGCTTACATGTTTTCTGTTAGGTAAACCCCCAGGGGCTACAGGTAGCAAGAAGCAGCCTACGACAGTTGCATGTTTGCCTAATTGTACTTAAAATCCTGTTAATAAAAATTGTTTTGATAGCATGTTTTTGGCATAAATGCTAATGACTTCCATTCTTTTCTGATATGCCTAAATGCACATTTACTCAGTATTAAAAAATTACTCAAAATTTACAGTATTTTCTCAAGTGTCACAAACCTGACACATTAAGTTGACACATTGACTCAGGGTTGGCAGTTAAATAAAGCTTAATTGTTTGAGGAGTAGGTGTCATCATGGAGTTTGTTTTACATCTCTGGTGCAGGATGTACATTGTTACAGTCCTTTTTAGGATTGCCCTTGGTTTGTACAGGTGGTCTGGTTGCAACTGTTTATTTTACAATCACTGGGACTGAATATAATGCCCCAGCTTGTTTCCACTTGAGTTAAACATTGGCGGATGGTTAACTATGATAAGCTGTCCAGCTAGAAAGGGTACATATTGGTTCAGGGGTAAGTCAAATTATTCTTATCTGAACCTGTACTATGAAAATTTGGTAATTAAGTTTTGTTTGACAGGTATAATTCTTCTTTGATATGAAGCTATGCATTTATAAGCAAATCTTCACATATTAAGCTAATCCATCAATTGCCATGGTCATGTTTATTCATTATTATGTGGGTTGTCTTTGCTGAATATTTAGCTTAGACAAGGAGCCGCTACTCAGAGAGACATGTACGGGTAAAAGGCTCCGAAACATGTTGAGTAGTTACCCGCTGAAGACCCTTTAATTTATTTGGGCTAATACAGCCTATGTCAAAATTTACAGAGAAACGTGTGCAATATGGACAATAGAACTTCTATGTATATAAGTAAGACAGGGACAGGTTAGTTTATGGAGAGTAAAGAGTTTGGACTGTAGCACAGAGTAATGACTACTAGGAAGTGGTTTTGGACAAAAAGACACAAATACAAATATGCCCAAAACTAGTGAACCCCTGTACCCAGTTGATAGTTTTCAGAAGGATTTAGATAAACTACCTCCTACCAGATAGTCTTTTTTTTTCAAAGGCCTAAAGATCGTTTGCCATGCGATGGGCAGCCGTTGTATGAAGACAAGCCACATACTGGGATAAACATACTCTCCACAATGACGAAGGGTATATCTGAAGATCAAAATTTATCAAAATTTTACACAAATCACTGCTTCCGCGCAACAAGTGCTACTGAACAAACTAATGCCGAGGTGGAGGCCCGAGACGTCTGTGCGGTAACTGGCCATCTTAAGTAGTTTGAAAATCTACATCACTACTACGTCCCTACTATGTCCCTGGATAAAAGTATGAACAGAAAGAAAATGTGCAGTGTTCTACATTATTATGGAATGGACAATTATGTACAGAATGAAATCCAAGAATCCGTTACTGCTAGCTCTGTTCAGTTTCCTTCTCTTGAGGCCTAGCCATGTCGCAAAGTGTATATAGGTCTGTCAATTATATGTCCAATAAATCCACAAATATAGACATAACCACCACTGCCAATAGACCTATGTCCATGGACACACTTGTTCATTAAGCATTATAGTCAGCTATCTAACTCTCTGTTCACAGTTGCAAACTTCAATGCTCCAACTAGCTTCGTTTTTAATTTCCACAAATAGAGGCATAATTAATAGTAAATTTACATTAAACGTAGGCTAATTGTAAGCATATCTAGGCCCAGTCGTCTTGTTCAGTTAGGCATATACTATTTGAGTAGGTCTGCTCCTTATTCTGTTTTTATTGCATGTGCCAAACTACCAAAAATGACATAATCATGATATTCTTGAGTCTCTATATTTTTCTTAAAATGATCAATATTTCTAGCCTAGGCCTTTTTAAAAAGTTGCTACCTACAGCAGTAAACTCTTCACACCTGCGCCTTCCCAAACAGGGGATGAAATTCTGCAGTGGGGGAAGTACGCAAGCAAAAGGGAACGACATCAACAAAACCGATTATAACGGGTGAGAATAGGCACGTTAAACCACATTTTTTTGCGTCAAAAATGGGGGGGGGGGGGTAATTTAGAAACCATATTAAAATAGAAATTTAGTATGGTCTGGCATTCATTGTTGCCAATATATCACGAAAGAGGCGGTGAAACTGAAGTCAGAACGCAATCTGACGGAGTCGCACCGCCTGCTGAGTGATATATTGGGAACAATAAATGCCACGTCATACTTAATTCCTTCACCCTGTGACACTCATCTGCTTATCAGAAACAATGTCTCAAAGCTGCCAAAAATAATTTGAATAATTTTTTTGTGAAAAGTTGCTGGAAATTATACATATATATATATATATATATATATATATATATATATATATATATATATATATATATATATATATATATATATATATATATATATATATGGGGGGGGGGGCTGGCATAACTCCATTTTAGTATTACCACACGAATTCAACTGTATCTTTCGCCAAATGATTTATACAAATTATTTGTTTTGTTACTATTATTCTTTTTAACCGCCTTGTTAATACATGCAAACGCAGTTGATAGACATGTAGAGTGCTTATTGATAGCAGTGCTGTTATTAGAAGCGCAGCCGATTCACAGATACTCATTTAGAAGTGCAGTAAAATGACAGATATATCTCATTGAAGACGGATTTGTTTGTATGTTTTGGGTGTGATTTATATTTCCTTTGTTTTCGTTTGGAGTCTAAGGCTGTTGTTTCGATTACCCCCCCCCCCCCCGGGGGATGGGCCTGTACATCTTGAGTTCTATCTTGCGGCAGTCGTTCGTGTATCCGAAGGCGTGCTTGTCGGGGCCTCAGGCTGGTCAGGAGAATACAAATCAGATGCCAAGATATACCATTGTGCTGTCTTCCTGCTTTGCCCTTCTGCTCTGCATTTCCCGCATGTATTGCGGGACATCTTCCAGAATGGCACTGATTCATCATGCTTAATGATTGTTTGTCATGACAATAATATGTGTGACCGGACATTATTCTGATTAGCATGTAATTGACTCCAATTGGAACAACTGTTAATCGATTTTCATACATGTTGCATTATTACACCACATACTACCGATACAAATTGGGGCATCTGCATGACAATGAATAGTACCACCTGTGATACTTTACAATGTCTCCGTGTACATGTATAATACAGTTAAATCTGGCTCAACAGGAAAGTAATTTGAATTAAATACGCCATTGTATGTGGGAGTACGGGCGGGGGTGGTGAAGACGACGACGACAAAGATGACAATGATGGTAGATAAACTAACTAAATAAATGAATGAATGAATAAATAAATAAATAAATAAATAAATAAATAAATAAATAAATAAATAAATAAATAAATAAATAAATAAATAAATAAATAAATAAATAAATAAATAAATAAATAAATAAATAAATAAATAAATAAATAAATAAATAAACAAATGATAACAAAATTATATCTCATTTTGTCACACTTCATTTGACAATTTTGATTTTGTTTCATTGTTTTATTTCCGAACTACCGTTGGGTGAATTGCAATATTTTTGTAGTGGTTTGGTAGTTTTTGTTAATATTTGAGGTCCCG
>OZ026627.1:57290408-57302908 GCA_964020975.1 Hermodice carunculata
ATATATATATATATATATACAAAGGTGCGTGTATATGATCATCTGTTCATGGTGTAACTATTATATCTTGCAGCTACTCAAAAAAAATCCTTGAAGTAAAGTCCTTTGAGCTCTCCATCGAATATATCACGTAATAAATGACTACATTGAATATCACATTATCAAAGGACGGTAAGAGTTTGACTTTGCATGGAGCTTACAGTGTCGAAAATAACCAGAAACTGAGTGCATTATTCATAATTTCCATATAGATGTACATTGAAAATATGATTCACACGGTTGCAGCCTCGAGACCTGTCCTCCTGAGTACTTATCTTACAGAATTATTATAAACACACACACACACACACACACACACACACACACACACACACACACACATACATACATACAAACATACATACATACATACACACATACATATATATATACATATATATATATGTGTGTGTGTGTGTGTGTGTGCTATGTACAGTTAAGCCCGGCTAAAAGTTAACAGCCAAACGCTTTTTTCACGTTTTGCTGGTGTTTGGCTTGTGTTTGGAAACGTTTGAAAACGTTTGGAATGTGTTTGAAAAGTGTTTGGAATGTGTTTCGAAAGCGTTTGGGAAAAATCTCAAACACTTGTACAAAACGTTCGAAAACTTTCACACAGCTACCGAACACTTCTCCAAACGCGTTCAAACACTTTCCAAACGCGTTGAACAATTGTCCGAACGATTTCAAACACTTTCACAAACGCATTCAAACACTATGCATCTTAAACACTTCCATTTAAATGATGAAGAATCTTCAAACGTATTTTCAACAGGTCCAGCAATATGTGATGTACCTACATGTAAATGTGCACTTATCCAGCATTATAGGTTGTATATATTTATATAAAACACGATCCAAATACGTTTACCTAAGTGTCTAATTCAACTAAAATTAATTATAGACTTAATTCTTCATTTAAGATGTCATGAATACTTCATCTTTCAAAAACTGTTTCGGAGTATATCCATAGGCAATATCATGATCCGAAATAGTTCCTAATTTTCAATTAAAATATATATTATTACTCCAATGACCAGGTAGCTATTGTTGCGTTTTCCACTGTATCACAGGCATAAACCAGTTGCAATTTGTCATGCAAACAAGAAAACAATGATATAGCCTACAATATATACACATGACTCTATGTATGTCCGTTTGGTCACAATTCCCCCCCCCCCCACTAAGTATAAGGTAGATTTTATGCTCTCAATTTTTCCCCATAAGGTAGATTTGGCCCGTTTGGGGGGTACGTTTCTAAAAATAGGTTTATGACCGTATAGGGGTACGATTTCTAAAATTAGATTTATGGCCGTATAGGGGTACGATTTCTAAAATTAGGTTTATGCGTATTACGATCCATATGGGGACTGTGTGTTTATAGTTTGACAGATTGATATTGAATTGATCTGATTGATTAAATGGATGGATTCTCCCTATGTCCGTATGGTCTCAATTTTGTTGATCTCTGATCGATTAAGGGAGGTGATTGGAAATGCTAATTGATTTCTGATAGGTGATTGGAAAATAGGGGATGCTGGGGGATCGGTCTAAGGTGGCTATAAGTTGGTATTGACAAGTCATTGATTGGAAATCTGTGATAGGGGATTGATCTCTATTGATTGATTGGAAATATTGATCAGCTGGCGACATTGCAAGGATTTAGGTGAAAAGCAGGGGATTTATGAGGGTCTTGCCTGAAAATGAGACCAAAATACATATAAGCTTTCTAAATTTATTTTTAGCATCATTTACACCACCCCACAGTTTTAAACCTCCACAACTATGTTTATGGCATATAATTATGTTTTTAGCACCGCATCACATTTTAAACCCTAACAGGTATATTTTTAGCATAAAGAGTTGTCTAACAATATGAAACTTTGTGGCTAACAATGTATATTTGTTGTGTAAATGTGTGTGAGCGAGTCTCCCCAACAATATATTGGGGCTGTCCCTGTAAGGGCAGCAAGGAACTTTATGCAAACTGGTGCATGTCAAATGAGACACTCTAGTGGTGGATATGTCGAGGGTGTTCTGGAACTATATCGGGGACAAGTCAGTTATGTTGCCCCCTCGATTGACAACACTGACTCCGCCCTAAGTCCCTTACCAGTTTTCACCACAGAGCAAAATTCCCAAGACTTGCAAATATGTCTCATGTTTATATCTGCAAGAAATTAAATGAGATGGTACTTACCACATTATTCGGCCAATGACAGTCTGTGACACTACTGCTTCAAGGTCTTCTCATATACTATGTTTAGAATGCAACTATATTGATCTCTAATAGGTTATTGATGATTAATAGGAAGCCCCCTTAGATGGAACTATCTGACTTTTCCATCTCTATTTTAAGACACATTGCGGACATTGAAGGTCAGGTCCTCGTGTCAAAGAATGGAGCCACTCTTCCCATGATAACAACACAGAAGTATTCAACACACAAAATAAACATGTTCACCTCACAAAATAAACAACTAATGTCACCACACAAAATAAACAAGTACTTTCAATACACAAACAAAACAAGTATTAAAACCTGCAAAATAAACATAACTTCCCACTCCCAGTCAAATACTCTACTCACCAAGCAAACACATCAGTGTCTGAATGAGGAATGAGACTGAATCAAAACAACACAAAGACTACCTATCCCCAACAACCAATCAGAAGACAGCAATATATTCTGAACCAATCAGAGCAGAGTTGGATCTAAAAATAACTGTGGGGAATTTCCATGACGTCATAGATGGAACAGGTCCAAGAATTTATAAATAGGATCATGACATCATCAGTGACCAATCAGCATCCAGCTTGATGACATCACATTTCTAAAAATAGATTATTGTAGCAGTACAACTGGTATAAAAGGAGGTGTGTCTCTCAAGTGATTCATTCCAAGTGAGGAAAAGCAACATGGCAAACCAAGAAGAAGTACAGTACCTTATTGATGGGCTTATTGAAGATGGAGAATGGGAGGACAGAAACCCCAGTGATGTGCAATATTTGATGGATGGATTGAACAGGATGGACCCTGGGAAGAAGGAAAGCCTTACAGTTTTGAAAAGAGAAATGAAAGGACATTCTTGAAGAATGGGGCCAAGGATATATCCTATGAAGTGAAATTTAATGAAGAGTAGCATGGCAAGAAGGTGGCAGAGATTCAAGATGAACTGAGAGACATGTTTGAAGATGTAATGGGGCGGGCAAGAGAAGGACTGGATGATCAAAATTTGGGACGTGTCATCATACATCATGGTGGATTGAATAATAATGTGGTGGTCCCCTTACAAAATCTTGGTGAGTTGAATGCAGATGTGATTATGGAGAAGATCGAGAATGTGCTACAAAGCGAGGAAAACTTGCCTGTGGATGATAGTTTTTACATAACAGTGGGAACAATAGAACAACGGAAAGGAGGCAAAGGAACAACCATCAATAAAGTCAGGGGAGAGAATAATTCAGTGCATACAAAAAGCTCTATGGTGGAAATGATAAATGAACACCAGTTGTGCATGGCCAGAGCTATAGGCGTGTCCTGGGTGAAGACGGTGCAAGTGAGCAATGAAGAATGGAAGAACTGACAAAAGATCAAGAACAGATGACCCTGATTGAGAAGGTGTTACGTCATACAAAGGCTCCAAAATATTATGCTAAAATTGTTACTGACAAGAATCGAAAAGACCCAAAAAAATATGGCAATAAGTTTATGTAGAGTAGCAGGTGTGCCCATAGACAGCATGGGTAACTTGAATGATATAGTGAAGTTTGAAGAGGTGTTGGGTGTACAAATATTAGTAGTGAGTGCAATGAGAGGAAACAAATTCATTAGAGTAGGTGAGAATAGAGACAGCAAAATATATATTTATTTAGACGAAGAAGAACAACATTTTCATAGTATAACAAAGATAGCTGGATTTTTTGGATCATCCTATTTCTGTGATAGATGTTTGAAAGCATATGCAAATAACAACAAACATTGTTGTGAAACTTGCTGTATAGTATGTAAAACAAAAAATTGTATTGAAACTGAATCTGTAGTGTGTAGTGATTGTAACATGACTTGTAGAAACAAAGATTGTATGGATAGACATAAGGAAAAGAAAAGATATGGTAGTCAATGTGAAATATGGTGGAAATGTACAAAGTGTCATAAAGTAGTGGATAGGAGAGATAGAGAGATAAAGGACCATCAATGTGGAGAATGGTTGTGTGAATGTTGTAACAAATATGTAGTAGGTGAACATTTATGTTATATAAGAGCAGATAGAGTTAGACCAGGCAAGCCTAAGAAATATATTTATTTTGATTTTGAATGTAGTCAGGACAAGGTAGCTCAGTGTGAAGCAGGATACGAACCTATGAAAAAGTAACATGTAGTCAATGTAAAAGATGCAGGAATTGTAATGAAATAACATGTGGAAAACAGATTCATGAAGCAAATTTTGTAGTGGCTCAGAAATCGTGTGATAGTTGCAAAGATAGTCCAATGAATGCAAAATGTAATGAGTGTGGCAACAGATGTAGTAAATGTAACAAATATGACAGAAAATAAGGAACATTTGTAAAGCAACCCTGTGATAGTTGTGGACAAAGAGAAGTAGTGTTTGAAGGTGACAATGTAGCAGAAGAATTTTGCGAATGGTTATTCGATATTCAACATATAGACTGTACAGTATTATCACATAATGGCAAAGCATATGATTATGCATTTCTGTTAGAGTATCTGTTAGAAAATTCAATTAGACCAGCTAGAATTATTTACTCGGGTAGTAAAATAATGTACATGGAGAGGACTGAACATGCGGGTCTTGGATATCTTGAACTTTCTACCCATGCGGCTGGCCAACCTTCCTAAAGCCTTTGATCTGAAAGAACTGAAGAAGGGATATTTTCCCCATTTCTTTAACACCATAGAACATCAGCAATATGTAGGCCCCTATCCCGATCCAAAATTCTATGGTGCAGATTACATGGGTACAAAGGAACGCAAGGAATTCATGACCTGGCATGGTGAGCAGAAAGACAAGACCTTTAATTTTAGACATGAAATGTTAGAGTATTGTAGATCAGATGTAGATATTTTGAGACAAGCATGTTGTAAATTTAGACAATAATTGACAGAAGTGACTGGAGAGCAGATAGAAGTAGAGAAAGATGGAGAGGTAATCACCAAGTGGCAGAGACATGTCGAACCCTTTGATTACATAACAATAGCATCCGTTTGTTTAGCCGTCTATAAAACCAAATTCTTAGAAGAAACCTATAGAGTAACCCTGACTAACTATATCGACAATTCGACAATTCCATGGTGCTTGGGCAAATGTAAGGGAGGTAAATGGGAAGTGCAAGTTCGAGGACAATGGTTGAATAAAAAGGAACTGGCCAATGATCATCTGAGAGTAGGGAGCCACAAGTTTGTGGACACCCCTATAGGCCAAATACCATCAGGCGGCTATGTCCAGAGAGATCATTACAGTGAAATCTCCATTCAATGGTTGTCCTGGATCATGCACTCTCAACAAATTGATATTCAACATGCATTGAATGGGGGCGAGGTGAAAGTGAGGGGGACAGGATACAGACTCGATGGCTATGCCGAAGTAGATGGAAAGAAAGTGCGTGAATTTTTAGGCTGTGTTTTTCATGGCTGCAAAACATGTTATCCCGACAATAGACATGAAATTAAACACCCCAGAACCAAACACAACTTGTACGAACTTTATGCATTAACAATTCAAAGGAAAGTAGATTTGGAAAAATTAGGATATACTTACAAATGTATTTGGGAACACGAATTTAGAGACCAGCTGAAACAAAATGCTGAGTTGGCAAATTATGTAAATTCATTAGACATTCAAGCTAGACTTGAAATGAAAGATAGTTTTTTTGGTGGTAGAACTGGAGCTTCTCAACTATATTACAAAGTTGCAGAAGATGAAGAAATAAAATATATAGATTTTACGAGTTTATATCCTTCAATCAACAAACAGGCAACATATCCAGTAGGGCACCCTACAATTATTTCTGACAATTTCAAATCTATTCACGACTACTTCGGTATAGCCAAGGTTACTATCTTGCCCCCCAGGGGTCTCTTTCACCCCGTGCTCCCCTATAGGTCAGGAGGTAAACTAAAATTCTCATTATGTAGAACATGTGCAGACACAGAAAACCCTGAGGAATGTAAGTGTAGTGACGAACAGAGGACGATGACGGGTACATGGTGTACCCCTGAAATAAACATGCAGTAGATCAAGGATACAAAATTTTAAAGATACACGAAGTTTACCATTGGGAAGAAACAGCGACTTATGACAGTAGTAAAGGGAAGGGGATTTTTTTTCAGAGTATGTCAATACATTTTTAAAGATAAAACAGGAATCTAGCGGGTGGCCAGACTGGTGTAAGACCGAGACGGACCGACAGAAGTACGTTAACGACTATTATGACCGCGAGGGGATAAGACTTGACTATGACAGTATTAAGAAGAACCCGGGGCTTAGATCTTTGTCGAAACTTTGTCTTAACAGCTTTTGGGGAAAATTGGGTCAAAAATTAAACATGAAACAAGTTGAATTCCTACACAGCTCCCAAGCGGACCTATTTTTTCAAAGAGTCAGCGATCCGACCCGAAAACTGGAAGACTTTCATATCATTAACGACCATTTGATAGAATTGGAATACACACATCACAATGCATTTATTCCTGAAAATTTTCAAACCAGTGTAGTCTTAGCAAGTTTCACAACTTGTTGGGCAAGATTAAAATTATTAAAGTCCCGAGAAAAATTGGCAATAGTGTTCTTTACTATGATACAGATTCCATCATCTATGTGAGCCGTCCAGGTGAATATGATCCCCCACTTGGTGATTACCTCGGTGAATTTACAGATGAGTTAGATGGAGTGCCAAAAAAAATGCTATATTTGTCGGAAAACAAAACTTCTAATTACCAGAAAATCCTAATGTCCGCCAGGTCACAATGATTTTCGAATTTTAAACGTACTAAGTGGTCTCAAATAAAATTCAAGTCAATCAGCATTTCAGCGGATTGTACCCAATAAATCACGGCAAATCACCGTGAAATTACTGAATGAACACTCCTGAGTACCAAGTCCCGGCCATGCACACACAAGCGCTCCCCGATGCTAAATTGTTCAGTATTCTCTAGTGTTGCGGATGCATGCTGGTATTTTCTATAAACCTGTTTCTAACTTTGATACCTATAAATTTATCAATTACCAGTCATTAATCACCTCTCAATCACAAGACAAGTAAATGTTTACGTAAACTGTGACACATTTATTTGTGCAAACTTGCTCTTCTTTGTCCCCGGAAGAGAATATTTTTGGGTTTTCCTACCTCTAGCACTAGAGAGTTACCGGACCATTTGGCACTGGGGAGCCAATGTACATGTATAGCACACAAAAAAACAATGCCAGCACACACAAATGGTTTCTCCTTTTTTTATATTATCTTCTTTAAAAAATCTCCGTACGAAAAATGCATTCTGGATCTCATATTGATTTTTCCAATAATGCCCCAACCATATGGGGTTAAAGACAGTTACTTCTAGCACCAATTGTGGTGTGTGCTAGAACGGCTGTCGATGTCACGGGATGCTGCTAGTAGAACAGGCGATCTACCTGGTCAATTGCGGCTTGCTTGTCACCACAGCCCTACTCAATCCAATATTATAGAGTGCTTTCTGTACATGCCAATATGTATAACAGAGCGATTACTTCACTGATATTTTGTTGATATAATGCATACTTTATGGCTGAACTACATGCTATTTATGGATAGAACATTTTGCCCAAAGTTGAGCCTATGATTTGGATTAATTCTATATCTTAGTTTTCATCATGCCTGCGTTAATATACACCATGTCCATGCATAGCCATCCCCTATCCCCCTTATTCTTTCCATCCCACTTTCCATTCCTGGATCAATAAATTTTTTCCTCTTCCTTCAATTAATTCTGTATTGCTATTGTTGAAACGTTTACAGTATCAGTTGTCGTCAACTGCTGATTACGTATATTTTGTACATTTTCTTGCCCAGGAAAAACATAATTTTGATACTATAATTGTGATTACTACTCTTTGTCTATTACTGTTAGCCGGGGATATCCACTTAAATGCTGGACTACTGTCCATCCTTTCCAACACACCTCTTTGTATATTTCAATGATTGCAGTTTGTCCCGTGAAAAGCCTACATGGTTACGAGCTAATATTGCCCATCATCACGACATAATAGCCATTTCTAAAACTTTTTTTTTTTGTCTCTCAGGAACCGTGATATGGATCTTACTTTACTAGGTTTCAAAAGGCTATAATGTGCAAGGATCTGCAAACCAGACTAGGTAGGGGCATGGATCTTTCTGTATCTTCACAATGTCTCACTTCAAGCGGGACGGTTTGGAAGGAAATAACTTATAACTTAAGTGGTATGAAATCAGCATAAACAATAACACGTTATTGATAGGAGCTACTTACATGCCACCTAATTCTTCAGTGTCTTTAAGGAGTACTTACGAAAACATTTATGATCAAGCTATAAGGACCAATATCTAAAATATTATACTAATAAGTGATTTAAATGCCGATTTGTCAACCCAGCCACCCTCCTGCCCCCAAGATAGGAAACTTTAACATTTCTGTACAACACGTTCCCTGCCTCTCGTGTCCAGGAGCCTACAGTTATACCTCAGGCTGTCCAGACCACATTGTTTCTAACATGCCTGCTCATGTCTGCGAACCACGGGTCCTGCCTCCGATTGGCATTTTTGTGATCATGGCGTAGTATCAGCTTGCATATCTTTCAAACACAAGAAGGACTTAGCTTATAAAATATTGATCTGGGATTATGGCAAAGCATATTTTTACTTATTCCGGTCTAAGCTCGCTTAACTTTCTCAGACAAATTGATTTTTATCAGAAAATGTTAATCAGGGTTGTACGGCCAGGACAGATAGACAGAAGATATCTTACAAACAGCGGACGAGAGTATCCCCAATCAAGCAGTGATTGAATGATTTGCCCTTGTAAACATAAGCAATACGTCAGAAAGGGTGCAAGAGTATTCGCTGGTATTTTAAAGCTTAGAATTGTATTAATGTTCTCACTCGTGACTCTACCTGGACCACGTTCCACCAAATGCAAAGTCAAAACCAGGATCAATTACGGTTAGCTGCAGAAGATCACAATAAAAGTTGAGTAACAGCAACACGATCTTCAGTAACTTTACATCATGAATTTTGATACTTCAGTTAACGACATCCTTCGTAATTTTGGTGGCGTCGTGAGAAATAATTTAAATTATTTGGTGGACATCCCTGATGAATTGGAACATGCTATCTCAATTGCCTCCGATTCTCCTTTTGTAGAAATTAACCTGATTATTTGAAACCATTTTCTACCAATTTCTCAGTTTTAGGTTTAAATATACAAAGTTCAAATGCTAAATTTGATAAATTCAAATCAATATTTGATGAATTAAGACAGGTGGATGTTGAATTCAGTGCTATTTTTTTGCAAGAGACCTGGCTTGAAGGCTCACAGCCAGACACCAGTCTCTATTAACTAGATAACTACGTTTCTATTCCTCTTGGCGCCACTTGCAGCTCCCACGGTGGATTAATAATTTATTTACATGAAATTTTTTCCAGTATGCTATTACAGAATTTTATAGTCCAAATGCTTTATGGGAAGGTCAGTTTATTGATATATTTGGGAATGGTTTAAGGCAAAAAAATTACAATTGGTAATATTTATAGGCCTCCTCGTGACAGAAATGAAGACATTGAATTATTTATAAATGATCTTTCGCCTATTTTAGCAACCCTATCTCAGGAGCGATCTGACAAATTATTTTTGGGAGACTATAATATTGATCTCTTAAAACTAAATACGAGAGAGAAATTTTCTGACTTTTTTAATGAACTGACAAAATATAATTTTCTGCCTAAAATATCTTGACCTACTCGCTTTTCTGAGAGGAATGCAAGTTTAATTGATAACATTTTCTGTGGTTTGTCACGTAGTTATAAGGTATTATTATCAGGCATTGTATTTACTAACTTATCTGACCATTTACCTTATTTTACCTGCCTTGATCAGAATTTAAATTTGCAAACCCCACCCAAATATGTCAAAGTCCACACCAAGGATCCAGTATCTTTTCAAAATTTTGCGCAAGAGATCAATAATTATGATTTCACGCAAGCCCTTGACAACGATTTAAATCTTGAACCCAACAATCACTATAATAAATTAGAAACCATAAGCAAACAATATAAGAATAAATATCTCCCTACTGAAACAGTCCGCTTCAAAAGATATAAGCATAAGAAATGCACTTGGATGACAAATGGAATTTTAAAATCAATGAAATTTCGTGATAATTTGTATAAAAAATTGAAATGTACATCCCCTGATGTTCCCCAATTTCAAAATCTCAAGCAAAATCTCAAAATTTACAATAAAATACTGACAAATTTGATTGAAAAGCAAAAACGATTTCATTTTCATTCGCAATTTGAAAATTTTAAGAATGACACAAAGAAAACTTGGGACATTATTAAAAATATTTTAAATGTCAGCAAAAAGAAAAACAGTTTCCATCTCTTTTCATGATAGAAAACAAAAAGGAATCAAATAGAAGTGAAAAAGTTGAAAAGTTCAACTTTTTTTTTTTGCTGGCATCGGCCCAAAAATGGCTGCAAAAATTAATCAAAAACACATACCCCATATCAATATCTACCTGAATCGACAGTGGGAAAGTATTTTTAATTTTACTTATACCTCCCCAGCCGAGGTTGAATTAATCATGAATAAGTTTAAATCTAAATCAAGTACAGGTCATGATAATTTGTCAATGAGATTCGTTAAAAAAATAAATCATCACTACCTAAACCCTTATCTCGTATAATTAATCAGTCTCTCATGACAGGTATTTTTCCAGACAAGCTGAAAGCAGCCAAAGTAATACCAATTTACAAAAAACATGACCAGCATATTCTGAACAACTATAGACCAGTTTCTCTATTTCCCGTTTTCTCAAAGGTTTTTGAAAAAGCTGTGTACCAACAATTGTATGATCATTTTTATTTGAATAATATCTTCTATCCAAGTCAGCATGGATTTAAAAAAGCGTCATAGTACTGAAACCGCTACGCTGGAATTTATTGATCGAATATATAAAATTCTTGATTCCGGTGAAATACTTCTGACTATATTCTTAGACTTATCTAAAGCTTTCGATACCTCATACAACCAAATACTTCGGCATAAACTAAAATACTATGGTCTCTCTGATATATCTTTAAAATGGTTTATGAGTTATCTGTCAAATAGATCTCAATATGTTCAGTTGAATGATGTCGAGTCCAAGCCTTTACTTATCACCACCGGTGTGCCCCAAGGATCCATCCTTGGGCCGCTACTTTTTATAATATACATTAATGATCTCTACTTAGCTTCCCCAAATTTTGAATCCATCCTGTATGCTGACGATACAACACTTATAAATTAACTTTGCACTTTTAACTTCAGACACCAATCCAACGATCATGACCTCTCAAATAATATAAATTCTGAACTTGCAAGTGTGCATGACTGGCTTAACGCAATTAAATTATCTTGAAGTATCCAAAAAACAAAATACATGTTATTTTCTTTTCCAAAACGAAAGTTCAACAGAGATATCAATTTACAGATAACCAATGTTCGAATAGAAAGAACAACAGAGTTTGACTTTCCTGGATTAATAATTAATGAAAAAAAAAAAAAGTTGGAATGCCAATTTAAACAAAATTTCAAATACAATTGCTCGTATTATTGGAATAATAAAAAGGTTGCATTATTTTCTTCCCAAATATACACTGCTCCTCATTTATAGTTCCCTGTTTTTGCCCCACGCAAATTATTCTATTCTTGCATGGGGATATGCCTGTGACTGCATTCTCAAATTACAAAAATCAGCTATACGTTTGATAAGTTCAGCCCAGTATAATGCTCACACTGAACCACTATTTAAAACTTTAAAGATTTTAAAAGTCTGTGATTTGTTCAAACTTAAATCTCTCAAATTCTTCTTTCGGTACTCTAAAGTGAATTACCTGGTTATTTTAATAACATGTTTACTTCAACACCCAGTACGCATAAATGTCCCACTCGATATCGTGATGTTCCACGCTACACTATTCCAGTTCATGCATCCACCGAAAAGTGCATTCGATACTCTATCCCCAAATTGATTCAAAACTCCCCTGTAACTGTGACAAGCAAAATCCACACTCATTCTTACTCTGGTTTCTCAATATGTCAAAAATTTTCGAGACATGCTCCATTTCTAATTGTTTTATATGTGGTAATCATCAATAATTTGATTGTTCGCATGGAATTGTATCACACAATATCTAAGTTGATATGTACATAAATATAAATGGTTGTT
>OZ026627.1:57307908-57310408 GCA_964020975.1 Hermodice carunculata
TGGAACAGCCGAGGGCACTTGTTATATAACTAAAATTACCCCCTCCCCCACCCGCATCCGATCATCAGCCCCCATGTCTTTCAGGGACACAAATGGGGGCATATACCTCGCCTAAAACATCTAGGCCTTGCACAAAAATCCAATTTAAAACGTAATGCCCACATAAACCTTATACTAACTAAGGCCTCTTTGCATCTAACTATGGGGAAATCATTAAATTATACGTTGGACCGAAAAACTCTTGAAACTCTGTATAGATCCTTCATAAGACTCATTGTGGATTATAGCAATGTGGTCCGAGACGGCTGTGCGAAATTACTACAAAGAAAAAATGGTTGGGGGCCTATCTCAAAGAGACGTGAAAGATCAAAAGTGGAACTGATGTTCAAGATTGTCCATAGAATAACGCATCAATTCATCCTGAATATATTGCCAGATCGACCAGAATATAATCCTCAGCATAACCGACGACGAAGCGCTGATAGGCAAGTAATATCATTGATTAACAGTAAAGCTTATTTCAATAGTTAGTTTTTCCCATCAACAATAAATTTATTAGAGATTTTACCTTCCAAAATTCATAACTTACCTACTTCGGCACATTCAAAGCAGAAAATTTCAAACCCGTGCACACCCTATGTAAAAGTACCGTGATTTTTTTAAACGTTAGCAATGGGCTTGCTTTCACTTCACACTTAAGGTTGCATATGGGTCGCAATCAGCTGAATGAACATCTGCATAATTTAGGTGTAGTTGAATCACTATGATGTTCTTGCGGAGCTGCAACAGGAAGTGTTTGGCATTATTATTTAACTGGTTCACGCTACATTGCTGACCAAGGTGTTTATCATACTACCATTAGTAGCGATGCAATATTCAGTTTAAGCACAGTACTATTCAACAGCAATGAAAGGAACCTCGACCAAAATACTATTATTTTCAAAGCAGTACATGATTGCGTAGAGAGAATTAAGCGTTGAAGAGCTGTAACGCCGAAGCAACTAATACTAAATCAAGACTAATTTTTCCACATTTATTATACATGTCGGATTGAAAAGGGCGAATATTATCACCTATACAGGCCCCACGATCTGTGTTGTGTGGATTACGTGTACATCCTCTATATGTTTGGTGCCGGTGAAAAGCACCTCTCTTTGAGTGCTGTGCATAACGTTCGCCCTGTTTATGTGTCTCTTTTAACGTGAGGGATTTTGAGAGGATAGGGCCCTTGTTCCGCATTGTTTTCAATATCGTGAATGGAATACGTTTAAACCGACAATAAAACAGGCTTGACCAACCGGATATTTCCTCAAAGGAGTAAGAGTTGCAAATGTCGACTTCTATTTAGGAGAGCCAAAATACATTATTGAAAGAATGGTGAATAAATACGTATATGAATATTCTTTTGCAAGGGAGTACTGCAGAGTTTTACAATAGTCACCAAGGTTTAAAAGAATTCTGTCAAAACTGCAGCTTTGGGATTCATAGACTAAAGTGTAAAGATATCTGACAAAGAAAAAATACTTCCCAAATACTACTACTACTACTACTACTACTACTACTACTACTACTACTACTACTACTACTACTACTACTACTACTACTACTACTACTACTACTACTACTACTACTGCTGCTGCTGCTGCTGCTGCTGCTACTACTACTACTACTACTACTACTACTACCACTACTACTACTACTACTGTTTTAGATTTGAAACTAGATGACATGTCTATCACAATCAAAAAAATGAAGTTGCTTCCTCCTGTTTTGTAAATGCGAGAGAATGTCCATGTCTGTTCTGCCCATCAGCCCATTTGAGTATAGATTGAAATCAATTTTCTGAACTTATCTTTATCTTGAAAAGCCTATATGAACATTTCCTCATAAAAATACGCCAACAATGTAACATATCTCTGTGTTTGTTTGTCTGTCTGTCTGTCTGTCTGTCTGTCTGTCTCTTTCTTACATTTTGTCTTTCTTTGCATGTCTCAGTGTCTGTGTCTCTCTGTCCCACCTTGTTTATACCTCATTTTACCAATTACTTTCTTGCTGGGGGCCTCTGTAATAACTCACGCTCATTTGAGCCGTAACGCACGGTACTCCCGCAAGACATGTCATTAAATAGCCCATGTGACACGAAAATATACATGGAGTGTTTTCTCTTTCATACCATTGTTCAAATATGCGAGTCAATAGCGTCGAGATACGCCTTGTAAGATGATGGGAATGCGTTTTGTATGATGTTCTATTGTAAATGTAATGCACTTCTCAATCATCCAAAACAGACTTCATTCTCCCTTTTGACCCTACCAGCTCTTGCAGTAAATACAATAATATGTCAGGTCACTTTGGTGATTATACTCATTTTAGATTAAAAATTGAAATTTAAGAGTCCCTTTTGAGAGAGATTTTTATTTGATCGGCCTTTTAGCGATCACGCTTTATCATCAAATACACTTAGTGTAGCCGAAATATGGGGGGACTTGACAGCCAATAT
>OZ026627.1:57312908-57315408 GCA_964020975.1 Hermodice carunculata
CTCTCTCTCATTCTCTCTCTCTCTCTCTCTCTCTCTGTCTCACTTTTTTTTAATTCCGTTCAAGCTGCCCAGGCCTGATTATTAAACATTCATTCCCTACCCCTCATCCTTGTCCATTTCAGAGGGCTTGCTAGTGTTTCGATTATTATTTTTATTTATTTTTTTTTTTTTTTTTGGGGGGGGGGGATACTTGAATATTATCAAACTTAAAACTCCCGCGATATAAAGTCTATGGCTTTTATTAAGGTAACACATGTTTAAAGTTTACTTTTTAGCTCAGCTGACTTTTGAGTCAGCCGAACTTTATAAGATGGTCTGTCATCCATGTATTCTTTTATAATTTACCTTTTTCTTGTCTGTTCAAGCTTTTCTCTGCACCCACTGTACTGCATGATGGAAACCCTGCTTTAGAGGAAAGGTAGCCCCATACCCTTAGTAGATGAAAGAGCAGGTCAGGTACAGTTGGGGGTCCAGGCCAAGCTTTCATTTTTTCCTTGAAATGCACATTATGCTTATTATGCTGATGGGAACAGCGGACTGCCTACTTTACCCATATAGTAACAAAGCAAATGATTAGCATCCGCTCTTATGTGGTACTGGATCACTAATTAAATGCTTCTCTCCTCAATTGTTTATCAGTTATAAAGCTGGACTGCATGTTGTGGCTGAAAATACAGCCCCCTGTACCTGGTTCTAATAGAAAGTTTCTAGCATGTGGTGCATTTCAAACTTGACATGAATATGCTTTCGCTGAGTCTCTTCCAAATTCGTACCCATGGTTATGTTCCAGCGATTTTTCGAATGTCAATATGTTTTCATTTTTTCTTCTTCTTTTTTTTTTTTTTTACAACCTTCTTTAGAAAATCTTCGACAGCGCCCAGCCAGTTGCTTTGAAAGTACGTAGGGGCACTTGCGGGAAAAACTAGACCTTATTTGTTTAACATGTGGCCTTGAAGTTATTGTTTTTAAAGTTTTATCTCTATTCAGTAAGGCTGGCCTGCCAACCAGCTCAGCGTATGTGGTGGTTAGAGATGCTGTCGTCCACAATTCACATTTTCAAGTTATCCAAAACCAACGGGCAGATTCACTTCAAGCTCGATGGAAATGTATCTTGTATATAATGTAGGTCTCTACCAAATTTGTTCAAATGGTTGCTTTCACCGGACTTTCAGCTGAGCTGAACTGTCTGTCGACTGAAATTAAAGGATGGACGGGTGGTCAGTCCATCCATAAACAATTCATATTTTCGACTCTTTGTACACAACCACTGACTGGATTCACTTCAAACTAGGTAAAGATGTACCTTGGATTAGTCAAATGTTCAAATAGTCATACACCCATGTTTTTTTGGATTTTTCTTTTTTATTTTTCTTTTTTTTTTTGTGTGTGTGTGTTTTTTTTTTTTTTTTTTTTTTTTTTTTTTTGTTTTTTTTGTTTGGAAAAATCGTAATCTTGGGACTATCAGGCTAGTGGTAATATTGAGACATGCACGCTGTTGTAACGGGTACAGTGATATTTCATTAATTTCGGCTGAAGTAAACATTACGAACACTATGTTTGAAACAAAAGCTTACAGAGCTTGCACAATGAGTGGGCGAGTGTGCTGCAAACCCTATAATCAAAAATGAGGTTGACTGAAAGCGGCTCTATCAGGCAACCTTGGCCCGAAAGGCTACAAAACACTTAATGGTCAGTATCATGCCACTGAAACTTATAATGGTTATATAGCATTCAGGTCTTTAAAAACGTATTCATTGCATACCGACGTGCGCATGTCTGGGCGATCATTAAATGCATATTTACATGTGTAGGAACATATCCTATTTGTATTTGGCAGCAAAATATAGTACTGATAGTTATAAAATACTTATGTATCTGTTCATCGAATATATTGTTGCTTTAAAATGATGCTTTGTTGGACTTAGTAATTGTCGTGATCATCCTTTATCACACACATGAGGGCTGTCGAAGGATACCTCAGACTTCCGTTGTGCACTATTTAACCGTCGATGGCACACAACAGTGGATGCGTCAACAACTTGAGAAGGCACGCCAAAACATGCGCGCAAGAGAATCTACTGTATGGACATGTGACCATAAAACTCCAGTGAATCCAATTGCCACTGGACCATATTCTGGAGCGGGGCTTGTACCTTTCTCAGGCACATAACTGCGCACAGATAGCTAGTAGCCAACAGCACTCGCTACCATCAGCACCCTTTTCGCATGTATTGCACCGCACAATGTTTTAACCTTGTTTTAGCAACTTGGGTCAGCAATGTTTGCATGTGGTATTGCTCCCCGTGGACATGCAACGTGCATGCTGCATCCATTTACAGAATATATAATTGGTAGTTAAAAACAATTCGACAATATGTTATTTCCTAAGTAATAAAATTTAGCATAGTATTCAACTGGATCATCATAACAGATACTATGCAGATATTATGTTTTATCAGAGTCACAATTTCGGTTCAGAGATAACACTTCTAAAACATAA
>OZ026627.1:57317908-57320408 GCA_964020975.1 Hermodice carunculata
TTGGTAATTTGGCGGCATAATGTTAGCACAAAGACAGGGCTTTACTACTTTACCATACATGATTTTGCATGCCAGGCCATTGACAGAAATAGACTTGGATTACAAGCTCCTAGGGCCAGATGTTGGATATATGGCACGAATGTTAGTCCTGATCATCATGTTCCTTTTCCATGTCATCCATGTAGACTCTATCCAATGTTACCTGCACACCTGTATAGATAGCAATGAATAGCAACCATTTCCTCTGCATCTGTCGTGAAGTTTGCTGACAGGTATTAGTTTTAATTATACTTCCATATTTAACGTCTTGGTGATTGTGAGCTACTTCTCTATCTAATAGATTAGTTTGCCTCAGGGATAAAGTCAAAGATACCCGAGGACAGTCATCACTTGTCCAATTAAACCCTCCCACAAAATTACTTTCAATAATTTCTGCTTATTGTTTTTCTGTAATACACCATGTTCACATACGGGAGGAGAGAATCTCATCCTGTGAATATAGACTTTGTAAATAGCTAAAGGGCACACACCAAAGATTCACCAAAACCTACTGTATAAACACGTTTACTTACTCTTGTGACTTGAACAGCTTTTGTGGACTCTATTTGTACATGATTTTGATAATAAGGATGATAATAATAAATCTACTAATGGTGATGATGATGTCGATAACAACAATTTTGATTAAAAACAATTCATGTTTAAATAGTACCAACAACCGACTTTAACTTGCTGGGTTTATTTGCTTAATGAAATTTTAACTTTGTTTAATGAACCTTTAGCTTTAATTACACATATAAATAAGGTCACTACTACGCTCTCCAAAGTAATAGACGTCTTTAAAGGAATTCATAATTATTTGCCAACTCATACATTAATACTTATATACTACTCTTCGTTGTGGCCTCATCTATGTTTTACTATTCAATTTTAGTGTGGGTTTTTTCCTGGAATCGTACTTCCAAACGTCAACAGTTGATAAACGTCTCATTTGTCACGACAATATCACGACCATATTGATCCATTCTTTAAGTTACTAACATATGAAAATTACAAGATATCTGTGAACTCAAAGGCCTGTAATTATATAGCAGATATACTTAGAAATAATTTCGTGTGTAGTTTAGGGATATGGTAATTTTGCCGATGGTAACTCATCCTTATAAAACAGGAACAAGAAATACTCCATAGCTTCCTACCTTGGAACTAAGTAAAACTAATAAATGTATCCGATATCAAATTCCTACTTTGTTAAAGAACACACCTGTTTTCACATTTCATAAAGTACATAGACATTCAATTTATGGATATAGTCAGTATACTAGTTTCCACCTTATTACCCCAAATTCAAAAATGTGCACCTATGATACCTGGAATATATGCACAACTTGATATTCCCACAAGTATCTCTGTGTTGTATCTACTGGTCATGATATAACGTTTTTGTATGCCCCACTCTTGGTGGCCCCAGTGTCCCCTTACTGGGGACACCCTGTCTAGCTTGATTAAGCGTCAGGTGTTTTGTAATAATGTCAAATAAATATCACCATATTTCTGCAATTTACAATCTAAAGTCCGTGGAAGTTGGATAATTTGTATGTTTCCGTTGTTTACTCTGTGTACCTGTTGTCAAATATAACTTTAAATTCTCAAATTCGGCATTTAAAGCGTAAAATCATCGGTAAAACCTATATCAATGGTCTCCTGAATTTAAACGAAATCGACAAATATGGGTTCTCAATGGGCATTTGAAGTTTCAAACTACAAGATTGTCTTAATTTTTCGGGGGGGGGGGGGGGAGAAGACATGCAGCATAAGCGTTGCTTTTTGAGAACAAATGGTTACCAAAATACATCAGTGTAGAGCTACACGTTTGTTACTATTGGGGCAAAGAGTCGACCTAATTGGTTTTGTTGTATACGCCCGGTCATGTACAAGGGTTAAATGCCATGCAGTCAGGTATATGTAATCAATGGTAACTTAAAGTAAATTAGCTCTGCACTGGTGGGCAGCAGAGTAGAAATATATCGGTATTGTGCGTTCGTACTTTCTGGAGGTTATAAATTCGGCCACACTGTTCCTTTTTTTTTACAACGACCCGGTAGAACATTCGGTAGAAAATAGAATAGTACATTATATTACTCAGCTCGAAATATGAAGCATATAAAATGAAAGCATGAAGATTGTACGTGAGGTATATCTCCTTATCCAGAACAACTTCCTAGTAATCATTACCTTATTCCGCAGTCCGAACTCTTACTCCACGTAAGCTAACCTGTCACTGTCTAACCTATTTACATTATGGAAGTGCTATTGTCCATATTGCAAGTGTTCTTCTGTAGAATTTTGACACAGGCTGTATTAGCCCAAAAGAATTAGATGGTCTTCAGTGGGTGGCTATTCAGAACATGTTTCAGAGTCCATACCCATACATGTCTTTATGAAGCAGCTCCTTGTCTAAGCTAACTATTAAAAAAAGACAACCCACATGATAATGAAT
>OZ026627.1:57322908-57452908 GCA_964020975.1 Hermodice carunculata
CGTACTTACATCTGAATAGACGATGGTCTCGAGGGTGCTCAAGATCAGCCAACTTAATGCCGCACATTTGCTGTTAATGTGGTCAGCGAGGGTAAATAATCATATCTGTAAGTATTTGCAGGGAAAATCAAAAGCGAAACATATAAACCTAACTGGACATATTTATTAGCAATACGTACCAATCCCATACATTTGGTATGATTGCTTTGAAGTTATATACACTCCAAATTGCATTGAAGCACAAGGTGTCTCTGTATATATTCCAAATGATTGAAAGCCCTGGCGCCTTGTAGATATTGAACCCTTCACACATTACATGACCTCTGGAACTATCCAATCTTATTTTGTTTCGCTAACAAGAGAGTAGCCCCAAAATGAACTTATGCAGGCTTGGCTGGATGGGGGTTTGATCAGTGGATAAGTAAGTATTGCTAAGAAATAAAGCAATTATAATAAATTCCCAAGCCTTGTGTAATAATACATTGTAGCAACTGGAAAAATATACCCACCAAGTGCAGAAAGGATATCATTCAGATTCCAGCACAGAAGAAATGCATCTCAAAACAATACACTAAAAAGTATTTGTGACCCCTGCCTCCTCCTTCCCCTGCTGCTGACAAAAAGGTGCTAAATACAGCCTACTTATTGGAAACCCAGGAAGAGATAATGGCCCAGCCCTTGTGAGCTTTGATCCGCTGCAATTCAGGCAAACTTGCCTGCCACTTTATAGGCCAATTAAATGGCCTTGGTAACCCAGGTATGGATGTATTGGTAATGAATCCGGCAGATCTTGTGACACCAAAGTCTTCCTTTAAGGTAGAAATAACGGACTTACACCATTCCTAACGTGATCTGTTTTTTTTTCCATATAAAATCTGACCACTGAACCAGAAAAAAAGGTATATGTAGGGATGCGGCCAATCAATGTAGGCATACAAGAATTTAATCGAGAAGAATTTAATAGAAGAGCCCACAAGGGCGCTTAGTGACAAAACCGGAGCATGTCACCTTGATAAACGAAGACTTGGTTTTAAAACCTATACTCTGTTATTTTCTGACTAGCATAATCTAGGGTGGTCGAAGTCTTGCATCCTACCCCTGTTGGTCTAGGAGCCAAGGTACCAAAGAGACTTATGTTATAATGTATAATCTAATCAATATGAGTCCATGGCTGCAGAAAACACCCTTCCTCCATGCACTAAGGGAAGTGGGGACTGATCTGGTGCTGGTCTTCTAAGTGTGTGGTTTATATGCTTGGTAGCTGGAGGCACATTGGATCCTGGTGATACCAATCGAGCTGAGGAAGTTGGGTTTAAGACTTGGAACATGACCTCTCAAGTTCTTTCTCTCTTTCTATGCTTCCTGTACTCCCTCTTCCGTACTTTCACCTAGGTCCACATTTACTCCTGGGAGGAAGGTGTGGAATGTGCTGCCTGTGAAGCTGGGGCCCTCTGTGGTGGAGAGACACCAGGTAGCTGCAAAGGGTGGACTTGTTTTGGGGCCTTTTTGTAATTCAACAGGGAAGCCTGGCACCAGGGGAACATCAAAGGAATCTGCCAGTTAATAATGTCAACCAGAAACTACTGAAGTGAGCCTTTGCCCTACTACGGGCAAATAGATCTATGAGCAGAGCCCTTGTTGATGCTGGAGAACTGACTAAATCTGTGTGATGGGAATCCCCCCCCCCCCACATGTAGCTGTTGAGGTAATTGGTGGTAACAGTGATGAAGTTGGCAGACGAGTGATCATAGGCATATGCCTGCATGCACCGAAGGCAGAGACCTTATGCATTGATGAAGGAGAGGGCATAGCTTGACTAATGGCATATTTCTGTGTCTATTTTGCTCCAATTTTGGTCTGTCTTGTCAATGTCAGGGTATGTCTTTGATAAAAGCGTAGTTGTGTCTGGAGCATCTGACCTATCGAAATGCACTCCCAGCAGCTTCAGCAGTGCCAATGAACATCCAAACTGGCCCAGGCGTGTCCTTTTTCATCCTGTTGGCCAAAATCGTTACCAGACACGATGATGTAAACAACGATGGAAAGGAACTACACGACTAGACTGACTTGTGTCCAGAAAGGTAAATGCAGAAGAAAAATGTTGAACTTCGAAAATCACAATTTAAAATCTTTTTTAATTTACATTTTTTTATTTTATTTTATTTCCTTATTATTATTTTTTTTCTTGTTGTTTTGTTTTGTTTTGCAAGTGCCGTTGAAAAGTAGCCTGCAATTTTATGACCTTTGACCCAACTTGATTGATACCATTGTGGCAACACCTCTGTTTGCACTACACTCTCACTGCAATGCACAATTTTCGGGTTTTGTTGACCAGTTGTGGCAACTTTGCCAAGCAATGGTTAATCATTATCGCGGCTGCACTACTGCCGCACACACATGGTGGTTTTTGTCTAGCACGGGTACAGCTCTATGTTGATGGGAAATTGCTTCTGTTTACTTGAATAAAATGATGCTTGAAAATGTACGTTTTATCGCTGATGATGACACAAATAGCCGCCCTGTTTTTGTTTTTTTTGTTTTTTTGTTTGTTTGTTTGTTTTTTTTTTTTTTAATTGGATGCTGATTAATCAATGTATACGTTCCCATTGTTTAAAACAAAAGTCAGTAAGGCAATGGCATGTTGCATTTTTGACTTCTCCCAAACTGTCAACCAGATTCTCTTCAAACTTGGTAGCAATATACCTTGGGTGAGCGTGTAACATTTTTGTACAATGTTCGAACGCCAATGATATTTACATTACTATTTATGATTATTTTTATCCTCCTCCTCCTCCTCCTCCTCCTCCTCCTCCTCCTCCTCCTCCTCCTCCTCCTCCTCCTCCTCCTCCTCCTCCTCCTCCTCATCATTATCATCATCATCATTATTATTATGGGGGGGGGGATTTTTATTCATAAAAAATATTCTCCAAAATGTAAAAACCTCTCATTTGAATTTGCAAGTGGACTTTAAAGGGAATCCCAAGCCCTAAGTTTCAACAGGTGTCGCCGTGATTATTCTCCCCTTTTAAGAATTTGTGTGTATTTTACCTTATCTAAACTTCTGCTCCCAAACTATGAGTTGGATCCTCTGCAGGTGTATTCGAAATGCACCTGCACTTGATCTCCTCAAAGTTTGCTCACAAGATGGTGGTGCTTTCATTTTCGGTTTTTAAACAAATTATCAAAATTCATAAAAATCAATAAGGGGATTTGTCCATGTTAGCATCACTGATTATGAAGTTAAACAAAGCTGACATTGATATGTTTCTGAATTTCACAGGGCCATCTGAGTCTAAGCATGTCAGGTGAGGTGAGCACACGGCTCTCGCCATCCTTTTGTTTAATACCGTGCTTGGTGGGGATCACAACAATTTCATATTCTCTCATTAATTCATGTGTTATACATTGGGCAAGGTTAGTGTTAACTGATAACTTACTTTAAGCGTACATGTATGTGGTGGTGGTTTTGACATGGACATTCTTTTAGTCTGCTAAACAGAATCCTGCGGGACCTAAAAGCCAAGCTTCACGCCTGCTCTCTGCATTCGCAGAATAAGAAATGTCGTTTAGCAGGCACATCTTCGCTAACTTGCTCATTGGAGTTCAAATACTACTGTATTTATCGATATTAAAAAAAAAAACAGAGACCCATTTTGTGCAGAAACAGTCTTATTTCTAAAATACCAGGATACATAGGAGCAATTTCATTATTTACGATTCAAAGATTTTACTTTTGGAATTTTACGTGATTTCTTGAATATCCCCTTCTCCTTGGCAAGATGCAAACTAAATTGTATCAAAACAACTCACTTGATCATACAAAATTTCATTGGTAATTTTGCAAAAGGCAAAAGTAGCATTTTGTTTGAATCTGCACTAATAGTCTTGGGATGTACCTCTGCATTTCAAATTTACTGAATAAAATTATGGTGCTAAGGCGGCTTTTGTTTTTCCTATAGCCATCATTTCGGTTTAAAGTCTCAGATCAATTTAAAAAATGTTCTTTGTATACCGTTCCCCATCGGAATGCTCGCTTTGGCCCTGCAGAGGGACACATACACTTGAACAGCTGGAGATACTTTGTTCCCTTTGCTTGCATCGACTCAGGGCCTAGATCGTATCCAGATTTGCTAAAAATTACCTCTCTGTGAGCAGGTACTGCGCGACAAATTGTCGAAAGGGTGAAATTGACAGTTCTAAGCTAAGCATGTGCATTGTAGGATACAGTGTGTATGTTCGCTTTATATTCTCCATCCCACTTGTGGTATTGTAGTACCTGTTCATGAGGACTTTGCATTATCGCTAATCAAGAGCTATGACAATATAAAAGAAAATGTACAATAGCATATCGTGAGAGATATCTCCAATGGGTGAACACTGAATTAGTCTATTGCAACTTCATATGTCTTCTCCACTTTCTGTGTGTCGACATTATTCTGAGTAACAATTGGAACCATGGCAATATTTCTTCAAATCCCCAACAGTAAATCTTACTGATGAAGAATCCATTTTAAAGGGGGGAGGGGGGTGTAGACTCAGAAGTAATAGATACAATATTCGCGATATAAAATAATAAAGTAACGCTATTTCTGACCGATTTCAGATAATTTTGTTCGTTTTGAAATTTGGGGACATTGTCGTAGTCATCTGTGTTATGCGTGAGTATGGTAGTTCGAGCCCCAATACAACCAGAACAAATTTCACACACATTTTTCATGTTAAAATAGCAGGATATTGATCGTCTAATTGTTCGGATCTTGATTACGGACAATAATTATATACTCTTAAATGCCCTTCGAATGGAAATATGCCTAAAGGGAATTATCTGAGTTTAATAGATAAAAACAGATGTACTGAAATACTTCTTTAGAACCTAAACGTTCAGTTTGTTTTCGTATTCGTATCGAATATGAAGTGCCCTATGAACTTGATTTATTTGACAAAAACAAGCATTTTCCAATATTTGTATCACATTGTAAACAACCGGATACAAAAATGAAAAAAATAAAAAACAAAAACAAAAACAAAAACAAAAAAAAAAAAAAAAAAAAAAAAAAAAAAAAAACAAGAAAAAAAAGAAAGACGTAATAAGGTTTTACAGATACATGTGATGAGATTATAACATCACAAAATGTGACCATTTTATGCTGACTAATTTTAAGAAAGATCTAATTACAACAACCACATTTTTTACCCAGAGCACTCGCGTTTATACAAAAACTTTGAATATTTAGTTACATTCAAAGTACAGATAGATCATGCAAACCTTGCTGTCAAATAAGTAAATATGTTTATGATATCGATGCATTTTTCTGTGATATTTGGCCTAAAAGTGAAGTAACTTTCCCAGGGTGGGCATTAGCTTGAAAGCATTCTTAGAACAAGACACTGAGTTATTTGTCACGCTTATAACTACAGTAAATCACGCATCTAACGGGTTATGAAAAACAATAAAAGTATCGAACAAAAGAATTAATTATTCCAGATCTTTTTTTGCAAATTTACAACACAGCTGAAGTAATCCAGCGATGGCCAACACTTTACATTCACTTCACTAAAGCTACCAAAACATCAACGGAGATATCTGACGGAAGGGCGTGTGGCATGAAATATCACCTGGAGATGGCAGGAACAGGTACTGTTTGAATCCGTAGGCGGATCTGAAAAGTCATTTCCATGTAGTAGTTGTCACGCGTGGAATTTACATGATTCATCACACAATTTGGAAGCTTCCTGCTCACAAATAGATTGCTCTTCGATATAAGGAAGAAAAGAAACAGAAATAGGTATAAATTCTACTTAATGGATGATTCGGGCTATGTACATCGTGTAACTGTTCCACTCACGATGTTAAATATATATATATATATATATATATATATATATATATATATATATATTACATGAACATAGTTTACATACTGTTTTTCAGAGAGTGGGAACGAAGTTCAGAAGACTTTGGTATTACCTGTTACGTCGTCGGTTAAGTTTCAAATGTGATAAACACGTCGATGCCACATTCTTGTCTGAGAAATTCTTGCAGCTCCTGAAAAGGGTTAGTCAAGTTTTGAAGTAAAAAACAATGCACACAATAGTTGCATAGATATGAGTGCAATAAGGCAAATCTCAAGATACATTTGTTCAGCAAATATATTATATTTTGTTCCTGCAGCGTGTCAGTAGAGTGCACGATCCATGAGGTAAGGTCCGGTTACTCCATATATGCTTTGTTCCAGGCTAGTGGGCTCCAAGTAATTCTTGAACAGTGGGATGCAACGAAAGGCAGACTTAAACCGCTATTCATAATATGACTATATCCAACGTATGTAATCGAGCGATACTTATATCGAATTTTAATCCCTCTGTAAATGGAAAACCGTGTTTTTAGTTTTTACTATATGCGAACACATAGGGATGTAAGAGAACACAACAGAATGTAAGTATTTTGTACGTACACATGTATACGGACATATATATATATATATATATATATATATATATATATATATATATATATATATCATATATATATATATATATATATATATATATATATATATATATATATATATATATATATATATATATATATATATGTCATATATATATATATATATATATATATTATATATATATATATATATATATATATATATACGCATGCACATCACATCCAACTTTTAAACATTATTCTTAAGTGTTTGCGCGGAAAATCGTAAATGCATGAAAGTCGTTTAACAAGTTTCCTCTTGTGATAACATTGAAAAAATAAAATAAAATCTTGGACTTCTAAAAATATATCAAGGTTGTCCAAAAGTGTGAAAGTAAGCTTGAGTGGCACCAAGGAAGAGCGTCAGATACATAGTTCATGTGCAGTTTTTAACGTTCAACAGTATGTAGTCGACAGAAATAAAATAATTGCAGGTACCTTAACATTCTGTAACATTCTGATTTACTCATTTCAACAACTATTGTCAAAAAGTGAAAAAGAACGAAAGATATACCATGGTTAACAAAGAGAAAACAAATCAAGCAAACAAAGCAAAACAAAATAAAACAAAACAAAACAAACAAAAAAAAACAAAAAACAAAAACAACAACACAAAATAAAAAACCAAAGAATAAAATAAAAACAAAAACAAAACAAGCAAACAAACAAACAGTCGAGAGTTGAATTTACTGCTGCTTATTTTTATCCAGTGTGTAATACTGATTCGTATCTTTTAACACAACTGTAAAATTCTGATAGGAGATGAGGGTGCACACAATCGAGATGTAGTTGGACTTATCTATTGACATGTGCGGTGACGTACGGATCGAAAAAGGCAACTCATTCCAAACTCGAACTGTGAAGGGAACGAGTGACTCATTGAATGGCTCAGTACCTTTTTGAAATTGCCTGGCCAAATATCAACTAATACTGTAACAACCTGCTTCTCGCTGAATGACAATTCTCGTTCAGACGCCAATACAAAACAATAATCATCATGATATGGCAACAGATCTGGTCAATACAAAAGTGCAATTGATGAGTTAAAGAGTTTGTAATATTTAACGTACAACAAACACCTTACACAGAGCGAAATTTGTAAAGTTGTTAATTTGGAACGGAATAATTTATGCGGAAGTGCTTGTATGGTGCACAAGTGAACGCGAAGGGCATATGTTGACCTGAGCGTGGATTTGCATTCGGCCCCGTGAGAACAGTGTGGGCTTAGCAGCACTGAAAACGCACAGAAAGCTACGCTTTTAAAATATAAAGATGGTCCGAATTTATTTTACATGAAGCTGGCTGAACTTCAGTGCCTGACCATCGACAGTGCCCAGTTAGGAGAAGCACAAGTACCATCATATTAAATAGACTGCCTCATACTAGGAAGGGTTCAATGCAATGCCGATTAGTACTCCAATAAAAATTGATTAGAGTACCCAGAACATAGAAACATTGCACATATGTTGCTGTTGGTCTGTTTTTTTTTTTTTTTTTTTTTTTGTTTTGTTTTGTTTTTTCAGTGCAGGAGTGAAGGTAAAACTTTACTCCATGGTTTGATTGGAGCCTCTGTGGACCCCATGTTATCTGGTTAAACATTGTAAGTATATCGGAATCAGTGCATCATTCAACGTGCTTACTCTTCCAGTGCCAGCATTTGTCTTCATGCACTAAAATGCCATAACGATAATGGATTTATATTCCCTATAAACTGACCTTTCATAAAAGCACCAGCACGCTTATAGGTGCAGAAACTATAAAGATGGCAAAGTATGCTGCTTTTCTTGGCGAGCGTTGGGGGCATTGTTTTTGGGGCATTTTGGCCGATGCGCGCTTCGAAAAGGTTTCCATAAAGTCATAGCGTAGTGGTAAAAGAACAAGCAGTGTTTGGTAGCCTACAGAGTACAGCAAGTACAGCGGGTGAACAATGGGGATTTGGTCGAGTGGATATGTGCATTTCCCATTTCAGCTAGGCGACGGGTGCCAAAGGTTGCAGGTTCGAGTCCCGCTCGTTCCGAACATAAAATAGAATAACTCTTGTGGCCAGTTGCACACGTCTGTGTTAACTTTGGGCAGAACCCAGACATGGAGAGGTTGTGAAGTCCCGGCGTGACTCTGGGTTAACCCTTCAGTTGTGTAATACCAGCAGGTTTGCTGACAGTTCACTAAAGTGCAGATTACAGAACCTGAGGTTGGCACGAGATTCAATAATTTCCCATTGGTAAGTCTTCCCCACCGGTCCACATAAAATGAAAAGCTGTCCCACTTTCGTCATTCTGGTGGTGTGCACTGATGCACATGCGGACGCATGAATATATATCTAGCCATTTGGATGAAACATGGTTGGAAAACTGATTTATACAAGGCCGAAAAAATACAGAAACACTTTTGGAATTCGTGAGGAACACAAAGATATAATCAAAAAGAAAAATATCATGGCAGAATAGGGGAAAAGAAGGAAGAGTCTGTAAGAGAATAACAAGCGAAATCAACGCAAAACATGGCGTGCCCAGAAGAATGGAACATCAGGAGAGCGTTGTTTGGTAAAGCATGAAATGAAAGGCAATGCAAGAGTTGGGTGATGAAAAACAAAAAAACAAAAAAACAAAAAAACAAAAAAAAAAAAAAAAAAAACGCAGCTTGTTGGAATGTAATCCGTGTCCCCAAAAGTGGTCAAACTTCTTTCACGACAAGTCTTCAGTCTCACATATGCTTTTGATGATGACACAGAATTGCGTGGTGATGCTGCGTCAGTCATAGAAAATAAGGCGACTACAGCTCACTTTTTATACACATATATATATATATATATATACACTGATGAGCTGATGACAAATGCAAAGTCAGTTAAGCGTTTGCACCCGTCTTCAAACAAAACTGATTTTTACGACACATTTTTGTTTTTGTGTGTAAATATATACGTATGTATATGAGTGCATGTATGTATGTATATAGTGTATTGTATATGTATCTTATTCATAGAATAATGTTAAAATAAAAGTGCATGTAGAAAAAAAATCGATTCCCGAACTCTCCTGGCATCTTGGTTGTGTGAAAAGATGTGTAGTCTGTACAACGAAGCCAGTGCCTTACTGCAATCATTCAGCACCCTACAAACAGTGCTTATTTTTACTCCAAATATATTGGCATCTGTGCACCAAAATTCACAACTTCCATAAAACTGCAACGATATCAAAAGCTCGAAGACTGGGGGAATAGAACTTTTTTTTTCTGCTCACGGCTTGCTTTGTCAAGCAACAGCCGAAGAAAAGGCCGTCATCATCGTATTTGCGAAACGTATTACTTCTATTCTGCAGTATCTTTGTCTTCCTTTACATCCATACCGCCATTCAAGATTACCTGTCCACTCCAGATAACAGCCATTACGGTCACCACATATTTCGTCCACTGACTTCACATTCAGATTCACAGTGACCAGAACATCATCATACAAAGACCTGTTATGTAACACCCCCTGCCGGAAAAAAAAAAAAAAAAAAAAAAAAAAAAACTTTCATTGTTTCTTTAGGGAACCACATTTCTTAACTGTGATGCTTAACCAAGCACAAGGCAGGTTCAGTGTCACTTTTCAAATCCGCTTATTATTTGCGTAATTTTTATCTACAGATGTCAAGAATGCAGAATGATTTTTGGAACGTCATTTTTAATATCTCTGCTCTACCAGTTACGAAATGAAACTGTATGGCGGAATTCGAAGTTATCAATATCAGTGAATATCACCACTCATGTAAGGGAACTTATCAATATTAAACTGGAACTGATCTTGTTTGCCATACGGTCCAAACTTTATTCTACATCACTTAACATAATTACATCCAAATATGAGCATTCCGAGTCATTTTCTGTTGTTTCCGTCAATTCCAAATCCCTTGGGCATATGGAGGAAATGCATCGTTTGAAAACAAAATATGTTTTTGTTGCTTAGGAAGTCCTCAATACATCGAAAGGGCAGTCCAAAACATTTACCCCGATAGCTTTTCTGTGGCTAGATGAAAACAATGATATTCGTACTTCAATACATCGAAAGGACAGTCCAAAATGTTTACCACATAGCTTTTTGGGGGTAGAATTAAAAAAAACAATGATATTTGTGGCAAAATAAGTATAACTTAGTGCCCACTTTGTACCCATTGTAATACCTATAGTTCGCGTCAAGACAGAATCTCCAGATTTTATATTCTGACCATCCCACACATCATAACCAAAATATGCATTATTAAAAATAATGATCAGTTTTTCGAAATTGTATTGCTGATGATAAATTTTAAACTTTATTGCCGATCTACATGTGAAATGGTTGTATATATAGCAGAAAAGTTCCAAGATGATTTTTTGGGTATGTTTATTTCTATTGGCACCATTTAATAGTTTTCACAAACTTAGAGTAGGGCAAAATCCAAAACCTGTACACCAGAATTTGCTTCGACTAGAATACAGTAATTTCGCCGAAACACTTGTGTCTTTTTTTCAAACCATTTTTACAGTCAAACAGGCGATTGTTTAGTTGTGCAAACTGTTTAACCTGCCAAAAAATAGGAACATGTATGGATTTTTGGGATGCTCTGGCAGAAATTCTTGATAAATGTGCATGCTTATCAGAAAATTCCATGTAGAACGCCGATAAAAAGTTTTATTATTTATATAAATTAGTGTCGGGTGACACATGTTTTTCTTTTTTATGTAGCTTAAGTTAAACTTGTGTCTAACAAGCCCGATTCATCAAGTATAACGCTCCAATCAAACTGCTTAAATTTAATAATAACATAACTTGGTGCTTTGTCGGCTGGTGCGGAAGCACACTTTTCTTGCATATTTTGCAGGTCACTTATAACCTCTTGACTTTAAAGAATTGACTGTGGTGACTGTTTCAGTTTTTTTTATCTTTATCATGTATTGATTTTGTCAGTAACCATGCGTATACTGATCCAATCATATAAATTTGAAATATAAAACTTGTTATTTTGGGGTGCTCTTTTCGCATATTCTGCAGTGGCATTTCAGATAATTTTCTTGTCTTTAACCCAAGCAATTTTATTTTGTTCACGATGTTTGAAACTTTAGATGTGAGTTTATGTAGGGTCTCGGTTTAATTGAAAGATCATCAGTAATAACATGAAATGGTGACTAAAACATAAGGGGAACTATAACAAGGTCAAAAAACAAGGTTTTAGACCTACAGAGATGAATACTTATGTTCGACAACGTTGCCTCGTTCGAACAATAGTGTGAATCTTGAAATTTCATATAGTGATTCTGTCAATGCAGTGTTAGATGTCAGACAAGAATGCACTATTTGCACTGAAACTGGCAAAAATCAGAGAATGAATCCAATACCACTCGGACAACAGTGTGTAACTGAATGGGTAGATTTGCCACAAAGCATCCATTGCGTACAGAATAACCTAAGCACAGAATAATTGTTGGTCCTGCGCACTCACAAATGTACCAGACAGACAGGTCCATTGAGATGACAATAATGGAAAGGCTATCTATATTTCTTTTCAATTCTGCATATTAAACGGAATTACAACTAAGTAGGTATAAAGAAAGCGGTATCAGTGGCGAAAAGCTGCTTCAGCTCTTAAGAGTTCGCGCATATGTAGGAGGACGACCATAAAAATAGAATAAGCAAGGTATACTTAATGCATCATTAACACATGAGCCGCCAGAGCATTTATACAACGCATACAATCGGGGCAGAAGAGGCAGGGGGTAGTGCGGATTGCTATCTCCAGGATATTCATCCTCCTTTTTTCTTCAATTTCAACCAAATATGTTCTCCATATTGTAGTTCCCAAAATAAAATATCAATGATCGGTATCAAATTTCACTGCATTATCATGGTTTACGTGTTTAAAGGGCTGTCAACAGCAAAGCCGGCAACCGCTATGCCTCCTGGGTACCATAGTCGTTGCTTTTTTAAGTCCCATTGATTTGTTTATACGATATCTTATAATAAAAAAGGCCACCCATCAAATCACAGTAACTGATATGAGAAGCTCCCATTATACAGAAATTATTCACTTTTCATTTCGAAGTAAATTATCTCCCCTTTCCCATTTTGTAGGTTAAAATATGAAAAGGACCCTTCTCGAAGGCTAGCATATGCCTATGTGTCCCGTCATACAATGCATAAGATGTCGCCGAAGGATGATAAAGGTCTATCTTCACGACAAAAGAACTGCATTAACAATGACAAAGTAAGCAGACACAGGTATAAATGTAGATATGGAATGTAGGTAGGAAACATCAGGTAGATGTGAGCCAATGCAATTGGACACCAATGCTTTCAGCCCAGAACAATTTTGATGTCCGCATGGACACATCTGTACAGCAAAAGGACTGCATCATAAAACTAGTATCCTGGACTGTGACGAACACTGACAACGACAGGCACAAAATGAAGCTGGAGGCCGATATTCTCAATCCAAAGTCCGCAATTCTTCCCATTCACCAAAACCAAGGGCACTCCTTGTTTCATTACAATATACGAAGTAAACGGTTCTTGTTCAAGCAATGGGGACATGTCCTCTGTGAGTCATCGTGCCTTTAACCCTGAAGACGTCATATGACTGGGTTGAATTTAAGCGGCTATGGTGCACCCAGGGATGAACTTCACTCACTGTTGGCATGACATCGCGGTATATCTGATTTGAAATTTCCACTTTGAAGATTATGAGAAAGAACAATAGTTAATAAATAAATAAAGCAGACGCCCTTTAAAACCAATGGTTCGTTCATTAGATTTGATTTAGTGGTAAAGTGTTAAGCAGTGTGTGTGTCGGCGGTTACTTTTCTTTGTGACTGCTAGATAGGGAAAGCGTGAACCAAAAGCTACATTACACTAGTAACCGTACAGTCACGTAGGGTAAACAGATAATGTATGGGTCTAATACCAACCTCTGTCTTTTTAGTGAAGTGTTGCAAAAAGGTATTTCCCGTGTCGAATTTTCATTCACAATGATCAAACAAATTTCATAATTTACGTATGTAATTTGGATCTGGAATGTATGTTCCTGGACAATAGAAATGTCCCTATGGATGCGAAGTGTACATTAGTTTCAACATGAAAACATTTGCCTAGCTGAACCCTTGATATCCCTTTTTCAGAATTCCTTTACTTCGTACCTGTGCTGTTTTTGAGAAGTTTTTTTTTTCTTTTTTGCTAATTATGCTACAAATCAGTTGTTTATTTTTTATTTTATTTTATTTTTTTTTTGCATTGTACATGGTTGAAAACAATACAGATCGTGTTTTGAACTAAAACACAGTCTACACAAAATTTGCTAAAAAGGAATGCAATCATGGTGCTCGTGGCAAAGTTCTAAATAGTTTAATGACTTGATATGGAGCGACCACATCAGCGGTATAGTGATACTGATTTGTGCCAATGGCCCAATCGGTGGAACGTAACTGCTAGTTCCACGTTTTATTGCGCCCCCCCCCCCCCCCAATCAATTTCACGACTCCGCAGATGTGGGCACTCCATCTGAAATCATTAAAATATTTTTAGCTTTGCCACGTGCAGAACCGTAACCAGTAGGAACATAGAATTTCCTGGTCATAAATAAATCCGAAGTAGCTGGACTTGAGTCCAATATACTTCATAATGGAAAGAATGATCTCGAAAGAGTTACCTGATTATAAAATAAAACAATTGTGAATTGTGCTTTGTTCACTGGTTAGTTTTATAAACATTCAGGAAGAATGCTGACCGAGGCTGAAATCTGCTGTCAGCAACTTTCTTTCAGGTCCGTTAAACTAACCAGTGACCACAGCAAAAGTCCATTGTTGTATAATATTTTAGTTACACCCTATGGTGTTTCTGCAACGTGTCAATCAATTTGACGATCCATGCGGTAAGGTCCGGTTACCCTCCATGCTTTGTTCTAGGACTAGTGGGCTACAAGTAATTCTTGAAAAGTGGGATGTCTACGACAGGTAGACTTAAAATAGCTTTTAATAATGTGAGTATATATCCTACGCATATTATCGAGCCAATGCTTATATGGAATTCAAAACCTCTGTAATAGGAAAACCGTGGTGTGTGTGTTTGTTTGTTTTTGTGTGTGTGTTATATGCAAAAACATAGAAATGTAGAAGAACACAACAGAATTTATGTATGTATGTATGTATGTATGTATGTATATGCGCCCGTCTGTTATGAGCTTGCTGCACTTTACAAATTTTATACTGGAACTGTAATAATGTGATAAAATCAGTATATCCCTTTCTTGAAAACTAGACTATGCAGCAATTTGGAAGTTAAACTCCAATGGGAAGAATGAGTATGTAAATGTTATCAAAACAATGGGTGCCAGCTTGTCCGTAGAAGCATCTCAGGCATGGTAAGAGAACAAGGCTCCTATGTACAGAAACTTATACATCCTTAACCATCGATACGATGGATATATATACACACAAATACTGTAACTATGCATTGTTTATTATTTTGTATTCAACCATGAAATAAATACATGCCATATCCATCAATGATCATATTTATTACTGCCACAAGCTTTTCTTGCACCACTGATATACTATTGTTATTTCCTAAGGAACACTACTAACAGATCGCTTTCAAAGCTACAAGTATTGCAGAACACAAGCAGATATAGCACCCGGTCTCAGATGCAGACGTCAGAAGTTTGCTTTAACATTATATCTAACTGTTTGCGGAATAGCATTATGTTAATAACAGCAGTGATAATAAAAATAGTTCTGCAAAAGATTAAGAAACCATGTGGGATCAGAATCGGGAATCGTTCACAGTCCTGCATTTATTCCCTCTGCACAGGCGAAGACAAACTCTATATTGAACAAAACAAAGTGTACAGCTTGCCATATTACTCCCAGTAATAACAACAATGCATCAAATAACAATAATAAGTCAGTAGACGTGAACAAATAGAGGAATACGATTTATGTACTTGTTAGATTAAGTGGCTGTCTGTAAAGCTAATTTGCAGTATAAATATTAGAAAATCAAGAAGTGCCTTTTTTGCAGAATAGGGATGATCAGGTACCAATTAACAATATGGCTACATGTTAAGTTTGAAAAAAGGTTAATGATAATTTTGAAGCTAAAGAAATCATGGTTTTTGGCCAAACACATACCTGGTTCTGTATTTACAACAGAATGTTTGTGAGTTGTCAGTCAGACTGGGGTCTGCAAGGCAATGGAAAGTGATCAAGCTGATCATTAGTTGGAGGGAACAATGGGTTATTGGGTGGCCGGGAGGAAGAAAGCAAGTGAAGTAATTTGAATGCATGCAAAGTTTGAACGTTCAGCAGTATGAAGTGGAGAGGGAAAGAAGGAATCACAAGTCCCTTTACATGATGCTACAAATTTACACCCTGGACCTATTCTCAGAGGGATTTTTTATAAAAATGCAGCAACGCAATGAAAGATGAACTAAAATAAACAAACAGAAAGCGAAACACAACATATTTTTTTTAAAACAAGCCTGCTGCGAAAAAAACGACAACGAGCAAACAAACAAACAAACAACAAAGCCAACCCTGCCCCCCCCCCCCCAAGAAAAGTGGGGAGGCGGGGGAGGGGGCAACCAAAAGAAAAAATAAGGAGTTGAACTGACTGCTGACTATTTTTATCCAGTGTGAAATGCTGGTTTGTATCTGTTACGACAAATATACAATCCTGATAGGATTTTTAGAGTGAGCAAAATTGAAATGTCGCTGCACTTAAATGTTCACAGCTTTGGTTTAGTACGCATCCCAAGGGACAATTCATTCCAAACACAAAATTCCAAAGGAAATTATGAGTAATTGAACTGATCAGTTCATATTTAAAATTGATCGGTTAAATAGTACCCAATACATTCAATATATCAGACACTGAATGACATTATACGGCAACAGATATAGTCAATGCAAAAGTTCAAGTTATGCATTAAAGATTCCTTTATAGTCCATCGACAAACATCTAATGCATTCGTAAAGAAGTTACTTTGGAACAACATTGTTCAGGCGAAAGTGCTTATACAGTGCACTCGTGAACTTACAAGATATATGTGGAAGTGAACTTGGATTTACAATGAACTCCGTGAATACAAAGTGTACCTAGCAGCGCTGATAAAACAAAAAAGGGCCACATGTTTAACTCTTTTACCGTGGTAAGCGGCTGCAGTCGAATTGTCCGCAGGGCGTAGGAAGCGCCTCTAGTCGAATTCCAAGATGACTGCCAACTTATGTGACACTTGATCCTAAAAATGATCTTCTGACTTCTGACTCTGAAATTGACCTTACTAAAAAGTGCATGATGTTTATGAGTAATTCTATTTTTATGAATTTGCTTTCAAGCATCTTCAGGTATGAACTGTCGGTTTGTATCAGAGGGAATGGTTTGTAAGGTGCAGCTTGCCTGTGTTAGCTGACAAGGTTGGTATAAAGTACCATATAACACGAGCGAAAAACAGTGTATACATAATATTGATTACATGCACTTTATGTATGTACTATAAATATATTCAAATGAACGAAAATGGAAAATTCTAAATATGGATTAAATCGCAGCATAAGAAGCATCTGTAGCTTTCTGTGTTTCAGGTTTTTAATTCCAAGATACCAGCATAATGTTATGACATTTGACCTTGAAACTGACCTTGCAAAGTAAAAATTCCTGATGTATATTGCTAGTGCTGACAGGTTGCAATCAATACCATGAGAACTCTTTTTTTTTAGATATAAAATGTAGTATCATATAAGTCAAAATAGTTGAAAAATATTCTTGGAATTTTGGCGGTCAGAGGTTAGCCTGGGTAGAAATGTAGCGGTGAAAGAGTAAAATGTAAAAATGTTCTGAATTGATAAATACATTTACAAGTAGCTTGGAGGATTTGAGCTCCTGACCATCAACACATTGCCCGGTCAGGGAAAACAAAAGTGTCATCATATCTATTTGACTACCTCATACTAGGAAGGGTTCATTTCCGATTAATACTGCCGATAGATACTGATTATAGTCTCTGCAGCATGACACCATTGGTGGACCTGTGTTGTTTCTCTTCTTTCAGCATAGATGTGAAGTTTTAAAGCTACTCCATGGTCCCATTGGAGCTTCCGTTCCCCCCCCCCCCCAACTGCATTTGTTTTCCTGCACTAAAATGTCATAACGAAAGTGGATTTATATTCCCCATAAATTGACCTTTGGTTCAAATACCAGTATGACTACAGTTGCAGAGACCATACGAATGCACGGGTCTGCAGCTTTTCTTGGCACGCTTTGGGTGCAGTGTTTTCGGTGCATTGGGGCTAAGGTACTTCTTAAAAAGCATTCGTTCAGTCAACAGACAGAGCTTGGATAACAAGCACTTCCGTATATTACAGATGAAAACAATGGGCAGTGTGATCGAGTAACTCTGACAACAATGGGTAGATGAATACATGGATTGGCAACAAGGTATCTGTGGCGTACAGAGTAGCCTGGGACAGTGAGTGGTTGTAAATCCGGCACACCCACAATTTACTTGAGAAACTGGCTCATTGAGATACATGGGCTGCATACACATACTTTATTCAACGCAATTACAACAACGTAGGTATAAAGAAGACCTTATCATTGGTGGAAAAATGATTCAACTCCGAAGGGCTTACCCATATGTTGGATGAAGGCCATCACAATAGAATAAGCAAGGTACATCTGTAAGCGTCATTAACACAGGAGCAGCCGGAACAGTCAAACTACACATACAGAAGGGCGAGGAGGACAAGAAGTGCTGCGGACACACGTCTCCAGAACCTCAATCCTCCTTTTCCTTATTTCAGCGAAACACGTTCATCATATTCCAGTTCCCGGAGCATTTTAGTAATCTTATTCTCAAATATAATGACATTGTCAGGGTTGTCAAGTTAAAAGATCTCCAAGCAGCCAAAGCGGGACAAGTTGTACTTCCTGGATGTCATAATTGTTGTTTTGCCAGTTTCAAAAAAATGTTTTTACAATATCCTCTGGCATAAGGAGGCTATTTCTCAAATCTCAGGGAATGTTACGAGGAGCTCCCATTTCACTGAAATTACTGAACACTTCTGACTAAATCATCTCCCCTTTTTTCCATTTTCAGGTTCAAAATTAGCCTTTCTACCTTTCTCAGAAATGATGGCAAAAGGTCTATCATCATGGAAGAAACAACTGCATCGACACTGACAAGCATGCAGGCACATGCATGAATGTGTACGTAGACAAAAATAAGATAAATATATATATATATATATATATATATATATATATATATATATATATATATATATATATATATATATATATATATATATATATATATATATATAAACATGTGTGTGTATATATATAAAAACCAATGCAAGTTGATGCCGATGGTTTCTGTCCAGAAATATTCTGATAACCACATGGACATATTTGTATAGCACAATGACTAAATAATGAAAGTAATAGCCTTAGCTGTGGCGAACACAGAAAGCTGCAAAAACAAAGTGAAGCTGCAGTGTGATTTGCTGTCTCCAAAATCTGCACTTCTTCCCATTAACCAAAACCAAAAGGCACTCCATGCTTTATTACAATAGACGAAGGAGACTGTTCATGTTCAAGCAGTGAGAACGTATCCTGTGTGAGCCATCGTGACTATAACCATGAAGACACAATATAATTGGGATGAAGCATAGCTCCTATGGTGCGCCCATGAATGCACTTGACAAATTGCATGACATTGTGGTACATCTTCTTTGAAATGTCAATTGGGAATATTATGAGGAAGAACAAATATCAAACAAGATTGATAAAGCAGAAGACCTTTGAAATCAATGGTCCAGTGTTTAGACTTGATCTAGTGGGGAAGTGTTAAGCAGAATGTGTTCCGGCAATCTGGTTGTTTTTTCAATGTGAATGCAACATGGGAAAACCATGTACCAAATGTGACATCACAAGTGGCAACCGAACAGCCACATAGGGTAAACAGACAATATATGTGCATTTTGCCAATCCTGGTACATTTATTTTAATGAGGTGTTGCAAAAATATATATTTTTGAGACCAAATAGAAAATTTACATTGTTATGGACACTTAAGACACCAAAAACCTTTGCATGGCCGATTTTGAAATTTTAACGGTTTTTACAAGATGAATGTCCTTTCTATAAGTTGTCAAAATTTCGAGCTTTTAACTAAAGTGGAAATATGAGAAAAACGCCAAAAAACACACAGGCATGTGGACATCCAGACGTCCATTTGTCATTCTTTTGGTGTTCAGCCGCCAAACGGAACAATGCCACCCGTCAATCATACTTAACAGCCTGTCACGTGGCTGCAGGTAGAAACGGCCCATGGCAAAAAGAGAGTGGTATCAGGGTGGCAATGCGAAATAAGGCAGCATGCCGAAAGTATGCTTGTGGGCAGGGAAAAGATGCAAACATGGTAACATATCATAGCCTTAGTGGTTTACTTTATAGATATCTTGCTTGTTTTGCGTTCTAATGAAGGGAGATTTTAAATGTTCAAGAGGAGCTGGAATCATCAGACGATGTCCCTTCAAACTTCAAAGGCCGTGCCGCGATGGATTATCCCAGTGGTCCTTCACACCAAAGACAGGCGGGGGAAAAAACTGACACCCTGATCAACGATATCCACGTACATAATAATACTTTATCGGAACCCAGGGATGGGGAAATAAAAGTACAAATAAACACATTGAAATAAGCATAAAAGTGAGGACAAGAGAAAACACACAAACTAGCGTTACAAAGCTCAGGTTGGAAAGAGAAATGAAACTCATTGAGAAAACAACTACAAAATAATGACAAGCTAACTAAGTAAAGTGTAATAAAGATAAGTCTAACAAGCTAACTACATAACGTATACAGATAGGAGACCAGTAAATACAATAAAACACTATCCCTAAAAACGGGGCGAAGAGGCAGGGGGCGGAAGACCAAACCCACCATCCGTACACTGACCACGAGCGGCCGCAAGCCGCCCCTCCGAAGCAAGGCAACACAACTTTTGTTGCCAGGCTTGAGGTCACGGGGCAGGAAGGGCCGCCTCCATGACGTCACACTTTGAAACCAGACTCTCGCTATCGCCGTTTGACAGATCGCTGAATAATGTTTTCCGTACTTCAAAGGCTCTTTTATTCATGTGAATGGCCAAGACTTGATTGACAACCTCCCCGTATGTTCAGGGACGATGTTTGCTACGTTTTGTACAAATATCAACTCAACTTGAGCAAATGGTATTGTTTCAGAGGCAAATGATCAACATCAAAGGCCTTTGAAGCTTGTTTTCTCAGAAAGGATAATAGGACGAGAACCGCACCTAAGAACGGCTATTCCAAGAAAACGGCTGTGCAAAATTTAATCCGGTTAACAGCTTTTGATTCTTTAATGTCTGAACTGCAAAAACAATTCAGCGATTTTCTAAATTCTGCTTCGTTCTTTTTCTATGAAATGAAGAAAATGAACATCCTGAAAATCAAAGGGAACATTGAAACGTCAAACTTTGAGGATGGATAACAGAAAAACGAAACCAAACATAAAAAATCGCAGGATCGTTTTTTGTTGCCAATATGTCAGGATTAAGATACAAGTGTAATTATGACTTTATCACAAATAGTTAGTGACTTATATCGAAATTTATGGGGTGGATGCTTTGCGGTCAACTTTCAATTGTTTATTAAACAATTAACATCACAGACACCCAAATACGGAACATATAAATTCTTTGGAGTATGACAAGTACACACATATATGATATGTTATACTAACGCAAATACATTTTGAGCTGGGATTGACTAAAGTGGGATTTATTTTTGGTGTCTTACCTGTCCTTAACGAACATTTATTTATTGATGGTGTAAACTTCGTTGCGGATCAATATGTTGCGTAGTAGTTTATATATCTGATTATGCAGGGCCTAAATTGTAGTGTTTTTTAAGTATATCAAGTGTGTATTATCTGTGATTGTTCCACCATTTTAAAAAATGCCAGACATTATAGGTATCTCTGTACTGACGAAGCCTCTGTCACTACCTTTATGGGAATTTACTTATATTTACCATAGATTGAATCAAAAAAAAACATGTAACTGAGCAAGCAAGACAAAATTATTCTGTGGACTCTGTGTCTGTTATCAAGGATCCGTAACATGCACAGTGTCAAATCTTGCATCAATCTCAGATGATAGCACGAATACACCTGATTAAAAACTAATGTATGTATCATAAAACGTGTTTCTTTAAAGAAATGTTATTTGAGAATAGGATAATGTGGATTACAACACAATAAATGATGCACTGTCATCAGCTGATTCTGACGCGATATTTGTTCATAATGATGTTAATAACACCCATAGTGTATAATGAACTTTCTGTCAGGTGTGGTTTGACAGTATGTTTCACATATACAGGTCACTATAAGGGGAAAATTAAGCCGTTTAAGACTGCTTCGCGTCACTATCGGCAAGAATTCTTCAGGATTGCGCCTATAGATTGGTAAAACCTCTGGTTACATAAATGACCGGATTTGGCTCTGAGATTATGTTGTAGATTTTTTCAGCATAGCGGAAAATGCAGTATTTTACACATGTACATGGCATCTTTTGTAACGCCAAATTGACCCAAAAGTTATAGAAAAATGAAGCAATTTTGCAGTATGATATCCGAGAATCCATAACCTCCATTAATTGATGATGGATATATTTTTATTTTGTTTCGGACGTCTGTTGGCAAGGTATACCCCTTAAATAAATAAACCATTGTTTAGTGTTTTTTTTTTCAGTTATGAATTATCATCAATGGCATGCAAAGCTCAAGAAAGCCTAGACAGCATTATCACTGCCGGAAAACGAGGTTTTGACACTAGAAAAAAAAAAAAAAAAAACTTCTTTGACCTCTTTCTCTAAACTTCCATCTTTTCGGCATTGTAGAAAAAAATGATGTATCAGCTGATCATGTATTTAGCTCTTTCATTGCAAACTTTGACTTGAGTCTTGACTGTTATGTATTAAATTAGTTTTAGTTCCATAACATAGTTAACATAGTTCCTTTACTCTCTGTACTTGATGATTTTTTGGTGCTTCTTGTGGAAAATGTTTGACTTCCACTTGCACTTGCTTGTCTGATTTCTGATTGTAAGTGTTTGATACCAAAATAATTTGTTCTTTTCTTAACACTGGCTGGGTAAACATGATGTCATACTTAGTTGCCATGGAAACCACCTTTCGATTAAAAAAAAAAAAAAAAAAAAAAAAAAAAATATATATATATATATATATATATATATACATATATAAAATACCAAAATATTCCCGTACATTAATTTAGAAAAATAATAATACCATACGTAGATTTTATTGTATTTGCACACTGGTACACTTTCCAATTCAAGATTTGTGGGAAAAAATGTGTTTTACATATGGTTGCCATGGTTAGCCACTTGAGTCCACGTATCCGCGGACCCCGACTGACAGGGATAATGCAATGCGCCCGCTTATACGCGGACCCTGACTTGAAAGTATTAACTTAATACCAATACTAATTTAAACATAACACCACTGTGAAACAACTTCTCTATCCGGTATCTAAACAGCATCTTATGGATTAAGCTGTTTACTTAAAAGGGTAATACTGCTGGCTCGTTGCAAATAACAACATATTTTCTCTATGTATATAAAAAACATATGTTCATTGAATGAAATTTTCTCATTTATAAACTGCCCTGATATTTTGTATCACTGCCCTTTACACCCGTTGCTTGGTAAATCACATTCTTCCATTTTCCTTCCTTTCAATTCTATTTCATAACGTATGTTCTATAATCAAGTTGTCTGTATCTTCCAAAGAGGAGAGATTTGTATTAGATACCGGCATTTCCCCCAATCCTCGAGGAGGAAATAAGTCATATGATTTTTGTCTCAGATATTACAGTATCGGCACCTTCTCTGCTTTTGTACAGCTCCCAGCACAAGTGGTCAATCCCAGTGAAGTGGAACCAGGACGAAAAGGGGCACTTTCTTGCCAGGGAAATTCTGTATCCATTGCTGATATGCGAATGACCTTGTGGAAGTGGAACATACCATTGGAAATACGGCAGGTATTCATACAGCATTCCATCGGGGTGTGCTTGCACTCTCATAACACAGCGACCACCTTGTAGCGTTTGTTGCATTAATACCCTGGCCTAGTACTATTTACGTTAGTGAGAAAGGGAGTATCGTTGAACTGGTTGGAAGACATATGAACGGATGTTCACAAGTTTTGATGTTTCAGTGTTCATTTGCGGTATACGGTATAAGGCACTAGTGGTCATGTTATTCGGTAACACACACACACACACACACACACACACACACACACACACACACATATATATATATATATATATATATATATATATATATATATATATATATATAATACGAGTGTAGATTTCAACAAGTTTAGGAATAAAATTCGGACGTTTGCTTTGAGACTAGAAACATTAGGTTGTAGAGTAGGATTTGGACATAATTGATCCATTATGCGGCAAACCATCCTATTTCAAACAAAGAAATACTAGTTTGTCCCTCCGATTTCCCATGGTATAAGCCTAAGCTTCATTGTGAGAAGTGGAAGGTTTGTCGAGATTATAACAGGGCAAAGGATAAGAATACTGATCCACAAGCTTGGGTTGCTTGCAATGTTCCTCGCAATTAATATCAAGGTTTCCAGGAATGTGCTTGAGAATCTCACAATAGTAAACGTGGCTCTTCTTTAAAAAGCGCAAAGCATAAAACAAAGCTTGATGGCATACCGTCAAACAGTTCATAAATAGAAATAAATCTTCGTTTATTGCTTTTCTAATACACGAGAATCACCATATAAGCAACAGCTTATTAAAGGCCAAAATATTTAAGTTCTTTTTCTGGAGACAAAGCAACCTTGGAACTTCCAGAGCCCCAGTAACTCCAATGGTGGACCCACCATTGTCATACATTACTCCATTCAAATTGATCAAAGCTAAGTCATTGACATTCATAAGAGCTTTGATATCACCAAGGTCACTGGCCCAGATAGAGCCAGCCTTAGACTTTTGCAGGAAGGAACTCCATCAATTTGCATATCGTTGACCAAACTCTTTAAACATTCTCTTAATCTGGCAACTTTTCACAGCTTTTGGAAGCGAGCTAATGTCACACCCTAATGTAGAAAGGGCGACTCATATTTATGTAACAACTATTGCCCTATTTCCCATTTAATCTGTGCTGGAAAAAGTACGGAGAGAGCTATTTTCAGACAAGTTTTAACTTTTTTTAGGGATAAAAATTACTTTTATCGGCAAATCAGTCGGGATTTATACCCGACGATTCCACTGTTAATAAACTGCTACCTTTGCATCAAGAATTGTGACTTGCCATTGATCTTCAGAAGGAAGAGGGATCGTCTCTTTCGACATTAGTAAGACATTCGGTCATGTTCGGCATGCTGGTCTTCTTAACAAATTAGAACATAATGGGATACCTGGATAAATTTTAAACTGTATTCGAAATTGCTTGTTCAACCGACAATAACGAGTATTTATAACTGGTCAATAATCTGAATGGGATACCATAAATGCTAGTGTTCTCCAGGGCTCTGTTCTGGGGCCTTTGCTGTTTTTGATATTTAAAAACGATATAGTAGACATTCTGCGGTCCAATATTCAACTTTTTACGGCTGATACCTTTCTGTTCCCCTCGGTTGATAATTCAAATTTAACTGCAAGTATGATTAATAGAGATATCTTATTTATTGATTCATGGTTCGACGACCATATGGTGACATAAGATGCCCAGATAACTGGTGCTATGTTAATTTCTCAGAAAAAAAAAAAAAACCTCCAGCACATCACCCTTCGTTAGTTTTTTTACCAGCTGGAACATCTGGGTCAACATGGGTATCTGCGCTTTTATTTCGGAATGACATAAGATGGAATTATCATATTAATACTATTGTGGCTAAGGACACTAAACAACTAAATATTTTTAAAACCCTGAAATTTTGTCTCGAGCGATAAGAAAAGTTGGAAATATTTTAATGTCATTTCTTCGACCTCTAATGGAATATGGTAATGTTGCCTGGAATAGCTGCAACAAATTAGGTGCATTCAAATTACTGAGCCTTCAATTGACTGCTGCACGTATCATATTTAGTGCTAAGCACATCACATCTAATGCTAAACTATATGAAGAAGCTGGTTTTCTCCATTGGCAAAACGCGGAAAAGTAAGTAAAACTAAAACAGGCTGATTTTCCAATAGAAAATCAAATGTCTCCCCATGCGCCCTTACTATTGTCACCCTTATTTTTATAAATAGGCGTACCGATTCCAATGATCTACAGATATGGTGAAAGTACACTCTATATTGACATTTCAAAAATATCTCAAGGTAACCCATCTGCAATCCCAAGCAAGATAATATATAGGAACATCTTCACATAAAATTTCTACTTCCCAAGTCACATCTTCCTAGAGTTGTCACGTCGACATTGATTTTTGACAAAATGCCCACGTGACCTTGAAAAATAGGTCAAGGTCATACATTTGCAGTTACAAGCAAGGTCTTACAGAAGTATTATATAGAAACATAATCACACAAAATTTCAACCTCTTTAAGAAAATCCGCACTGATATTTAAAAAGAGGCCATGTGACCTTGCAAATAGGTCTAGGTCACCCATCTACAATCCTAACCTGGTTGGTATTATGGAACATGAACAAGCAAAATTCAAACCTCCTACGTATAATCCTTGCAGAGTTGTTGCACGCTTGTCAATTTTAGACGACATGCCCATCTAACCTTGAAAAATATCTCAAGGTCACCCATCTACAATCCCAAGTAAGATCCTATATAGGGACATCTTTACATAAAATTTCAACTTCCCAAGTCAAATATTCCGAAATGCCCATGTGACCTTGATAAAAAGGTCAAGGTCATACGTCTGCAGTTACAAGCAAGGTCTTACAAAAGTCTATATAGAAACATAATCACAGAAAAAGTCAACCTCTTTAAATCAAATCTTTCACGAGTGCATCTGCAATGGTTTTTAAAAAGAAGCCACGTGATATTAAAAATAGGTCAAGGTCACCCATCTACAATCCTAACCTGGTTGGTATTATGGAACATAAACAGGCAATATTTCAACCTGTTACGTCAAATCCTTGCAGAGTTGTTGCATGCGTGTCAATTTTAGATGGCATGCCCATGTAACCTTGAAAAATATGTCAAGGTCACTCATCTGCAATCCTAAGTAGGATTATATATAAGAACATCTTTACATAAAATTATAACTTCCCAAGTCAAATCTGTTGAAATGCTCACGTGACCTTGATAAACAAGTCAAGGTCATACGTCTGCAGTTACAAGCAAGGTCTAACAAAAGTCTACATAGAAACATAATCACAAGAAAAGTCAACCTCTTCAAATCAAAACTTTCACGAGTGCATCTGCAATGTTTTTTTTTTAAATGTAGCCACATGACCTTGAGAATACGTCAAATTCACCTATCTACTATCATTACCTATTTGGTATTATGGAACATAGACAGGCAAAATTTCAACCTCCTACGTCAAATCCTTGCAGAGTTGTCGCATGCGTGTCAATTTAAAATGATATGCCCATGTGACCTTGAAACATATCTCAAGGTTACCATCTGAAATCCCAAGCAAGATAATATATAGGAACATCTTCACATAAGATTTCTACTTCCCAAGTCAAATCTTCTTTGAGTTGTCACGTCCACGTTGATTTTGGACGAAATGCCCATGTGACCTTGAAAGATAGGTCAAGGTCATACATTTGCAGTTACAAGCAAGGTCTTACAAAAGTCTTACATCGAAACATAATCACACAAAATGTCAACCTCTTTAAGACAAATCTTTCTCGGGTGCATCTGCAATGATTTTTAAAGAGAGGCTATGTGATTTTGCAAATAGGTCAAGGTCACTCATCTACAATCCTAGACTAGTTGGTATCAGGAAACATGAACAAGCAAAATTCAAACCTCCTACATCAAATCCTTGCAGTGTTGTTGCATGCGTGTCAATTTTAGATGACATGCCCATGTAACCTCGAAAAATATGTCAAGGTCACTCATCTGCAATCCCAAGCAAGATCATATATAGGAACAGCTTTACATAAAATTTCAACTTCCCAAGTCAAATCTTCCGAAATGCCCACGTGACCTTGATAAATAAGTCAAGGTCATACATCTGCAGTTACAAGAAGGGTCTTACAAAAGTGTATATAGAAACAAAATCACACAAAATGTCAACATCTTTAAATCAAATCTTTCACGAGTGCATCTGCAATGTTTTTTAAAGAGTAGCCACGTGACCTTAAGAATAGGTCAAGGTCACCCATCTTTAAATTCAACCTAGGTCATATTATGGTTCATTATCATGCACAATTTCAACTTCTTAAGTCAAATCCTTGGGGAGTTATTGCGTCCGCGGCAATTATACATGACATGCCCACGTGACTTTGAAAAATATGTCAAGGTCATATATCTGCAGTTACAAGCAGCGTCAAACAAAAGTCTTACACAGAAACATAATCGTTAAAAAAAAAACCTCTTTAAGGCAAATATTTCACAAGTGAATCTGCAATGATTGTTAAAAGTGGCCATGTGACCTTGAAAATAGTTCAAGGTCACCCATCTACAATCTTAAACTATTTCAGAATTTGGTTCATAATCATGCAAAATTTCTACCTCTTAACTCAAATCTTTGTAGAGTTATTACGTCCGCGTTAATTTTACACGACATACCCATGTGACCTTGAAAAATAGGTCAAGGTCTCCCATCTGGAATCCCAAGCAAGGTTTTATATAGGAACATCTTCACATTTAAAATTTTAACTTCCCAAGTCAAATCTTTCTAGAAATATGAATAGTGGTATTATATAATTTATTTGTTTGTTTTTTTATTTGGTTATAATTTAAAAAAAAGTAAAATATTAATTTTGACAAGATGAATCAGCAGTAGTACTAGTAGCGGTAGAAGTGGTAGAAATAGCAATAGTGGTATTATAAAATCAATCAATCAATCAATCAATCAATCAATCAATCAATCAATCAATCAATCAATCAATCAATCAATCAATCTATCTATCTATCTATCTATCTATCTGTCTGTCTGTCTGTCTATCTATCTATCTATCTATCTTTCTATCTATCTGTATTTCTGTCTGTCTGTCTATCTATTTATGAATAACGTTGTTATGGTGTTTGGTTTGTAAAAAAAAACTTACAGCCATTATCATTATAGGTCCAGTTAAACAGCTTGATTTTTTAAGCAGCTATGCCAAACCAGGGGCAGTCGATGCCTTGGTTTTCTGACAGCGAAGCTGATGCATTCTATATCGTGGTTTTCCGATGTGTTATATAGAATCGTTTGTACTTCTTTGTAAAATTGTCTAATTTAACCTACTTTTTTTAGGGGGGGGGGGGTCAACAATGACTTTGTCGGGATCTTACCATTTGACCTTATCATATGCAAGCACTGAAGAAACCAATAAGTGCCAGTGTTTTAGTACGTGCGGCGTCCTACCATGTCTTAGTAACACTTGCATGCGTGATGGTTTATACTTCATGCAGTCTCTAATAGAAGCGGAAAACGCAGACTTTGATCATTCTTGCAGGAACTAATAGTAACATTGGCAGAACTGGATTTTATGGGGAGGAAAGAGTGGCAAGATTTGATACTGACAATGACCAACTGTATAAATGTCTCCATACTGCAGTGAGTTTACATGTACATCAAGGTACCAACTTGTAATTATCTGTATCCTTTCTATATGAACCCGTGTTAACCATGCTGAATTGTGTAGCAATTTTATATCATTTCGATTTTGAGACACTGATAATATTCTCAGTGACCTTCACTCATATTTATTCAGCTGTGTCTCAAAGATTGTGTGGAGGCACAAGAAACCTCGTGACAATTATAAGTCTCTTTGTAGCCCTGGTGTATCATGAGTATCGCCTGATGCAATGAGAGATGGAACGAACGGTTGCCATTTCACAAAATACAGAAGAAGTTTGCAATTCCTGCACAATTTAATACCAAGCACCATACAGTCGACCATGTATGTTCTTCACGACGATGTAGCTGTAAGGAAGCCAATGAAATTTCTTAGTGAAAAGAGTTAAGACTCATATTGTCAGTGAAATAAAGTCATCCTTACTTTCTAAAGCAATACATAACATGCCAGATATTTCATTTTAAATAAAATTATGTGCAGTAGGATCAGGTCGCGGGTGCTGGTGGTGGTGGTGGTGGTGGTGGGGGGGCTCTGCTCTCGTAAATAACACATTGTAAATGTGTATTAAAAGACGAAATGTCAACACTTTTCATGATTATCAGACAGACCTCACTTATAATCCAAAGATATTGCAACAACAACTAGTAACCTGTTTTTTACTGCAGTATCACATAAGACAACTTCTCATTTTGCACTAAAACCTGATGTATTGCGTTTCGTCCTACACTCCTCGTTATATCTATGGAAACATAATTCTATATTGTTATTTGCTGTACTGTCTCTAGTAAGTTGTTCTAATAAATGCCTTTATTTGCACTACTGGATGTGTCTGCAGATTTTCGAATCTATATGAGAAAACATGGAGTTTATCCAATATAACTGCTGCCAACATGAAACGTTTAGGTACATCTAACTGGTAACTTCCCATTTATAATTAGACTCCCGTTGTCATTTTGAGAAAGATTGGTGTAGTCTGAATGGACATAACTACACTGTATTGTTATGGCTTACGCCCAATCTAGGACGGAAACAAAGCTACTGACTTCAAACTTCAGAGGACTGCTCTAGGATAGAAGGAAAAGCTGCTGACTCAAAAGTGCGAATAAGAAAGCTGACTCAAAGCAGTAGAGGGCTACACTATGAGGAGAAGAAATACCACCAAAGCTAAACTGTTAAGGGCTGCTCTAGGAGGAGAAGGAGAGCTGTTGACTCCAAAATGTATTGGGTTGCTCTAATTAAATAAGAAATCGGCTGGCTTTAAAGTGTAAAGGAAACCCCAGGACGGCAAGGAAAGCCACTGAATCAAAACTTTGATGGCTACTGCAGGAGCCCAAAGTCTTGAATGCTACTTCTAGGACAGAAAGGAAAGCTGCTGACTTCAAACTCTACAGGGCAAATCTAGTACAGACAGGAAAGCTGGTTACTCCAAGCTTTGATGGGTTCTCTTGGAAGGAAAGGTACTTATTCTAAACTGTATGGGGCTATTCTCTCATGGCAAGAAAGGTTGTTGACTTCAAACTTACGATGGCTGCTTTACTAGGAAGAGGAGAGCCTTTTACTACAAACTGTCTAGGACTACTCTAGTGTGAAAAGTAGTGCTGGTGTCTCCAAACTGTAGAAGGCTACTCTGTAAAACTGTACAGCAATACTTTAGGACGGAAAAGTAAGGTTCTCATTCGAAGCTGCAAAAGCTACTCTAGAGCAGAATGCTGCTTACCCCAAACTGTAGAGAATAATCCAGAACAGAAATTAGCTGCTGCTCCTGCATGGTGAGGAAAGATAATGATCATGACTCCAAATTTATAGAAGTCTGCTCTTTTACAAAAAGGAAAACTACTGGCTCCAAAATGTTAAGCGCTACGTAAGCATGGAGACCAAAGTTGCTAACTTCAAACTGGAGTGAACTATTCTACGATTCAAAACTACAAAGGTCTTTTTACCTTGGAGAGGGAAGCTGCTGATTCCACATTGAAGTGGGTGCTTCTCACATGGAAAGGGAGGGTGTTTATTCCCAACTGCAAGTGGCTACTCTTATGCAGACAGCAAAGCTGTTCATTCCAAAAAAAAAGTTTCTCTTGTGCAAGAAAACAAGCTGCTGCTGCTAAATGGGTGACTCGAAACTGTAGTGGCTATTTCAGTTCAGAAAGGAAGGGTACTGGCTACGAACTGTAAAGGAATACTAGTGGGGAAATCTATTCTAGGACAGAAAGAAAAGCTGCTTACTCCAGACTGGGGAGGGATTCTCTGGTACTGAAGTAAAATGTGCTGACCAAGCAGACGAGGCCTACTCTAAGAGGGATAGGACTAATGCTTACTGCAAACTGTATATGACCACTCTGGGCCAGGTAGGAAGGCTGCTGACTTCAAGCTGACGAAAAAGCTACTCTAGAATATAAATTATACCTGGTATCGCCAAACTTTAGAACCCTACTCTAGGACGTACATAAAAGCTGCTGACTCAAAACTATAGAGGAATACTCTGCAACGGACAGGAGACCTGCAGACTGCAAACTATATGGGACTACTCTAGGGTAAGGAAAACTGCTGATTCATAAATGTAGAGAGCTTCCCTGGAATGGCAAGGAAAGCAGCTTACGCCAAACTGTGGAGGGGAGCTCTGGGATTTATAATTATTGAAGGTAGGACACAAAGGAGAGTTGCAGATGCCACACTGTAGTTGGTCATTCTAATAGGGAAAGGAAAGCTGTTTACTGCAGACTGTAAAGGCCTAAACTGGAAGGGAAATGGGTGACTGTAGAGACCTACTTCGTTTCCCATCCGACAAAAATCGATATAAGCAAGTAATATTGACATATTTACTTGCAAATAGGAACACATAAATTCATACTGTGAAACCTGTACATTAATACTGGATGCAAATGAAGAAACAAAGAGTCAATTTCAATGGCGATGTATCTTTATAAATTTGACCAGATTCAGTGTCAACGATTCATACATGGACGCGAGTAGAAAGTCATGGACTTGTACAATGCTTAAGACTGAGGATATATCACATTCGGGAAGACAGAAGTTTCAATGTAAAGTCAACTTTAGTTGTTGTTTTTTTTTTGGGGGGGGGGGGGGGATCTGAGCCAAAACTAATTTCCTTTTCTATCTTACATCGAACTTTTGACACACCTTAAATACATCTTTTTTCAACACCCAATCCGAAAACATGTTAAAAAAGATTACCATATAACTTTATCTGTATCGGTGTGCATACCAGCTCAGGTGCCCCTAAATTGACTTACAAGATGCCCCTGCATGGACCAAGGCTTCCGAGCCTTGGTTGATACATCTGACCTGGTATCAATAGTGTTACATCTAGTGCCATATGATTACTTATAAGTGTTTAGTCTCTCCAAAGTTACAACTGTACAATGAGTAATTCAAGTGAAATATATGTGGCTTATAATCTACGTAATGGAGCCCCTTCCATGTTCCAACAAAAGCAATCCCAGAAACTTTTCTTGAAAGTGACACTTTTGGGCGAACAAGTGTACATGTTCTGCACATTTAACATGCTTAGTATGAGCCACCGGGCATGGTTATTATTTAATGTGTCGAGATATTTGGACAGATATACAATAAAGACAAAATGCTATTAACCAGTAACTCGTGCACCATATAATGTAATATGATAAAACGTTGATTCAAATAATAAGTCTTAGGGTACAGTCAACATTTAGCTTTAATAGCACTCTATATACAAATAGCAGTATCTACAAATTGTATGTCACATGTAGAGTAGTCAGAAATTCAATTACATGTACTTCAATATGCATAAACGGACAAAGGACCTTGCAGCTTAAATGTGACCCTGTATTCATCCCAGTATATAGAGAGTTACTCAGTTTTTGCGCACAACCCTGCATTCTACAAAATACATCACTTTGGTATTTATTTTTTGATGACCCAGAAGTAATGAGATTCATATTGAAGTTATGAAAAAATAAAAATTCTAAACTCTGCATTTTGGATATATGCTGACAAATTCAAAATAGCATTAGATCCTGCCCTTCACATGTCTGTTTTAGTTTCGGTCTTCATTTTGAAGGAATGATATGCATTTGTATGTGTACCTTATCATTCATTTTTTCTCTGTTTGCTGTTTTTTGTTTTTGTTTTAATTGAAGGAAAACTGCTTTTGAAAACAAATAATGGTCCACTACTTGGGCCTGTATTATATGGTTTAGTCAGTCACAGTCTATATAGTTTATCGGCAAATTTTTACTGTCAAGCGCACCTGATTTATAACCGATAAAATTTTGCCCTCCCAATAAAAAAATAGTTAAATGAGAGGAGGTACTTCTTAACATGTTTTCCATCAGTTATACCAGGTTCTTAATGTGTAACTGTAACATCGTTGTTTACAGCATTTGGCGGGCTTGTGACAGTCCATCAGTTACGGTAAAGGTAAACATTCACAACACCTGCAAATCTAGTCTTAATCGTATATCCAAGTAAGGGTCATACTATACGTTATAATAATAATAATAATAATAATAATAATAATAATAATAATAATAATAATAATAATAATAATAATAATAATAATAATAAAGAGGAAGAAGAAGAAGAAGAAGAAGAAGAAGAAGAAGAAGAAGAAGAAGAAGAAGAAGAAGAAGAAGAAGAAGAAGAAGAAGAAGAAGAAGAAGAAGAAGAAGAAGAAGAAGAATGTCACACATATTGCTAACTATATCAGGATGATTATTATACGGGTAATATATAGATATCCTGGCACGAATATGCATCTGTTTAATGATTTTTTGGACAATTAAATGAATGTTATTCATACTTGTAAGGCAAAAAAATGTTACATAATGGGTGACTTTGATATTGACATTTTAAATTATGAGAGGCCATGATTAACAATTGGTCTGATAAAATCTATACGCAGAAGGATTAAGTTAGATATTAGTTATTTTCATTCCAAATATAACATTCAAGATAAATTTCCTAAGTATAGACAATATTGAAATAAACGTAACCATTTATTAAGTATTTGTGAAAAGAAATATTATGCCTCCTACACAGAAACTCATGAACAAAATTGAACTAAACTGTGGAAAGTTACAAATAATATTATTGGTAAGAGCAAAAGACCTGTATTGTTTAATAATCGGTCCAAAATCAATTGGAACAGTAAAGCTGACAAGTTTGTTTTTTTTTTTTTTTTTTTTTTTTTTTTTTTTTTTTTTTTCTTTTCTTTTTTTTTTTTGTGCTAACGTTGGCCGAACATTAGCCCAGTGTCTCCCGATTACAAACGGAATATTCCGTCTTCAACTTTGAAGGACACTTCCCCAATTCACTATTTCACCCTGCTGTTGTTGAAGATGATATTAAAATTATAATTACCTGTCGATGTAATTTTTCTTCTGGCTGGGACGAAATTAATCCCAAACTCAGTGAATACATTTTACATGGTATTCTCAATCCCCTTTCCTACAGAATATACTTGTCACTACAGACAGGTATTTTTCCTGATGCTAAAGCTGGTTACAGTAATTCCTCTGTCTAAAAAGGATGATCCTGAACAATTACCATTCTATCTCTGTTTTATCCTTGTGCTCAAGATTTTGGGAAAAAAAGTTATTGTATTTGTGTCTTTTTGTCCAAAACCACTTCCTAGTAGTCATGACCCTATTCCGTAGTCTGCACTCTTTACTCTCCATAAGCTAACCTGTCCCTGTCTAACTTATATACATAGACGTTCTATTGTCCATATTGCACACGTTCCTCTGTAAAATTTTGACATAGGCTGAATTAGCCCCAATAAATTAAAGGGTCTTCAGCGGGTAACTTCTCAACATGTTTCGTAGCCTTTTACCCATACATGTCTCTCTGAGTAGCGGCTCCTTGTCTAAGCTAGATATTCAGCAAAGACAACCCACATAATAATGAATAAATATGAACGTGGCAACTGTTGAATTAGCTAAATATGTGAAGTTTTGCTTATAAATGCAAAGCTTCATATCAAAATAAAACACCTGTCAAACAAACCATAATTACCAAATTTTCATAGTACAGTTTCAGATAAGAACAATTTGACTTACCCCTGAACCAATATGTACCCTTTCTAGCTGGACAGCTTATCCTAGTTAAACCACCCGCCAATGTTTAACTGAAGTGGAAACAAGCTGGGGCATTATATTCAGTCCCAGTGATTGTAAAATAAACAGTTGCAGCTAGACCACCTGCACCAACCACAGGAAATCCTAACAAGGACTGTAACAATGTACATCCTGCACAAGAGATGTAAAACAAACTCCATGATGACACCTACTCCTCAAACAATTGAGCTCTTTTTAACTGCCAACCCTGAGTCAATGTGTCAACTTAATGTGTCAGGTTTGTGACACTTGGGAAAATACTGTCATTTTTGAGTATTTTTTTAATACTGAGTAAATGTGCATTTAGGCATATCAGAAAAGAATGGAAGTCATTAGCTTTTATGCCAAAAACATGCTATCAAAATAATTTTTATTAACAGGATTTTAAGTACAATAAGCCAAATTATGTATAGTTAATTAACTCAATTTCAAAAAAAAAAAGAATATATTCTCTATAATTTACAACTTTGTTTCAACAGACAATAATATGCAGTTCGCATAATTCTCGTTCCTAACAAGGCTTTTGGTAATCCAATCATGCTATTCTTTTTGCTAAATTATATCAGCATGGTATTAGAAGTTTGGCTCTATATACATATATATGTATATATATATATATATATATATATATATATATATATATATATATATATATATATATATATATATATATATATATATATATATATATATATATATATATTCAAAATAAGTCTTGTACATTTGATATAACTTGTCAATACAAGTAAACGATGCATTCCTAAAACAACAATAAACAGAAAATTGTAAATTTGTTAGTGTTCGGGCTGATGAAAACTTGAATTGGAAGTAACATTTAGTTCAAATATCCAGCAACTTAAGCAAAATGGTTGGCATATTTAAGAAAATCCGATGGGAAATTTGGAAAAATATTTAAAATCAGCTATATTACATCTTAGCATCCCCATATGTTACTTACAGCAATGTTAACTGTAACATGATAATAATAATAATAATAATAATAATAATAATAATAATAATAATAATAATAATAATAATAATAATAATAATAATAATAATAATAACAACTTTAAGCCAATCCAAACAAAAGACACCCCTTCTCCAAGTCAAAGTTTCGAAGCAAACTAAATGATCAGCTAAAGAGTATGCACTAAGATAGAACAAACCTCCACGCTTGTCATCCTAGAAAACTTGTCGTCATCATCATCATCATCATCATCATCATCATCATCATCATCATCATCATCATCATCATCATCATCATCATCATCATCATCATCATCATCATCATATCCGTCTTAGGTTGTTGATAGGTTGATTAAAGCCCGCAGTTATGGCTATGGCACACATACAACAATTGCATATCGGTAGCCTGATATTAGCCCCAAGTCTAACTTTGGACGAAAGAACAATAAGCCTCCAAAAAATTGTTTATAATATGGCAGGACTTCCGGTATGACTTACCCCCAGTGTTACTTTCTGATAAACCTGATCTTGCATGACAATCAGAATTGAATGTTGGGCAATAATTCAAGCCATGAGTGCCTTGTCATATCTATATACATTTCCTCCCTTCATCTGCGATCTGACGTCCTGTTGCTCTACATATTTGCACTGCTTCGCGCAGTGGATCATCTGTGTCACCATCCCCCATCGCCACCTCTGTCAGAAACTAATTTTTTGGAGAGGGGGATTTCTAGGTTAGAACGCCACATGCAACTGTGTCACATATTAGTGAGTCTTTGGGATGCTCAAATTCACATGTTTTGAAAAGCATTCTTAGCTCATCTGGGTATTGCTCAAGAGACTCATCAATGTGCTGATTTTTTGTGAGGAAATTGTTCTTTTTATATATAGCGCTTTTCTTGGGCACGCAATATTCCTCCCGTTTTTTCAGCGCTTTATCTAGAACCAGTGTATGAATACCTGGTTTGAACGTGAACTTGAACCTTTTCCGAAAATGTAAATTGTTTATGTGTCCTAGGTACATCAAGTTAATAGATTTAAAATGGGGTCAATTGGAAAACTACAAATATTATGTTTGATAACTCTGACGGACTCTTCGAGGTCTACTTGATGTTGTGAGTTTATCCTCCACTTGAAAAAAAAAGCAGTAACTAAATATTGGAAGCATTCAAAAATAATAATTTCACAAATATGTGATGGAAGAAAATTTCCAGCTTACCCCTAATGCCGATCATTTGAGTAATTTTGAATGCTATCTTTTGGATGTCACCACTCCAACTAACAGAATATTCTTCTTTCCGACCAAGATTATTAAATTCATCCCCAAATTCAATCAGTACAAAATTTATATAGTAGTTAGCGTTTTAACATATGTTGATACATATGTTGATACATATATATATATATATATATATATATATATATATATATATATATATATATATATATATATATATATATATATATATATATATATATATATATATATATATATATATATAAAAGAAAGAAAGAAAATTGGCAAAAAACTATCGGTTATATTGAAATATGATATATATTTTTAAAGTTATAATGCAGGCTGTTTTCCCAAAAAACATAATTCCTTTTTGGATTAAAGGTTTTTTTTATACATAAATTTATGTTTTGTGATTTTCATGCATGAGCTAAGTTGAGCTAAGTTCGCAATTTATAACAGAGTTAAGTATGTTCACATCGAAGTTCTTAGTTTCAAAAATATTTGAAATCTAAGGACTCGGACAATTAAAAGCATACTTTATATATTTTTGTGGATTTACCTTCGAAAGTTTCAATTCCGTGAACAATGCAACACCTGCATGTCTCTCCCTAAATTATTTCACGCATGTAACAAGGGAATTTTCATGTACGTATTTTAAATCTAGCCTTCTAATGTAACACCCATAATTTTATTAACTCTTTAATTCCCATTGACTTGTTTTCACGTATACTCAGCTGCAACTATTACGATTATGATATTTTCACATTCCTCATAGAGACAGGTTTCATCCAAGTACCAACATGTCTAGTCTAAAGTCAGTGGTATTTGCATAGCATGGCAAAGCCTACTGCAGCTGCCACAAGATCAGCTGCAGCATGGCTTGCCAGGCAATGCAAATACCAGTGACAAAGGCCTTTATTACTGTTGTATTGAATGAGTTGACACCTTCCAGTCGGGGTTCATGTACACATGGACTCACATATGCATATTTTTATTTGATACAAAGAGAAACTTAACAAACCTAACTCTGTAAGCCCATGTACCATTTGAACACTATCAAGTCCGATATTCTAAGAGCCAAGTCCTATTCCGTACCATTCACTCAAAAACTGTATTGTTCTAAATCATAATAGCAAATTAATTTATGAAAGGAACAAATCGTATTCATAAAATTTGAAATTTAGAAGAAAGGTTTAGGCATTATTAGCCTTTAAAATATCGGGTCATCAGCGTGGAACCAGCGCAAGAATTGTTTCGGTGCCATTAATCCCCCGACAAGCCATTCTGCTAACTGGCGGCACCATGCTTGCATTTCCAATACAAGCATCCCGAGCTGATGTATTACGGAATAAAGAGAATATGATAATCCTTTGTTAATAGGCCTACTAAAAAACGTAGCCCACATGACATCAATATGATGAAACTACACCTGACACTCATGATTAGGCCTAACAAAATTGAATAACAGAGGTTAGCTACATAACTATTAAAAGGGGACCGACTTGAAAATGTTAATAACCACATAATAAACAAAATGTAAACTGTAACATTTTCTATGCAAATTATCCAATTGTAGAGTTTAATACAGGTATGATACAGACCTGAGCCATTGGCAGCGGCAGACCATGTGTTTAGTGAGCATGCACCGTGAATGAATTAGTGAGGCTACATGATGATGTCCACAAATCTATGAAGGCGCATCGATTAGTGGCCACTACAGTACCCTGTACAAAGATGTTCCTGTACCAGTGTTTGAACAGCTTTTTGGCATATTAACAACTAACATGTACAAAATTTAAGTACGTGAGACCAGGGCTATCTTTTGTATTTCAATTAGAAGTCATGACAACGTTTTGATGTGTTTCAAGCGCATGAACAGTCCAAAGTTTACATTACTGAGGCAAAAGCTCCTTCTAAGGGACCTAGGTGCCCATGGAAAGTGTGAACTTGTGTGCAGCCATACCAGGCCATTCACACTCAAGTACCTGAAGAACACTGAGAGGCTGGTGATGTCCTATTCCTGCGGATTCTGGGATGCTCATGGGGTGCCACAACACAACTTTTAATGAGTAGCTTTTGATATGGTTATGAAATGACAGTCCTGACGGTATGACTCATGACGTGCGGTGCACTGAAAAATACAAGCATCAATATGATTATGATGATACCCATAAATATATATATATATATATATATATATATATATATATATATATATATATATATATATATATATATATATATATATATATATATATATATATATATGTATATATATATATGTATATATATATATACATTTATATACCAGATTATTATTTTAGATCAGTAAAAAACGTGTTTGTGTGAAATATCTTTCCATGATTTTGTATTCTAGGAGTGAAAAACATCACAAATGAAGATCTATTCAAGTCTATAACCTTGAAAATTCTGAAATTCAAAATGTGCATTAAATGTATTTGAAATGATGGCACCAAAACGTCTGTAAAACGCTAGCTGTACAGCAAACCCAAAATACAAATATCAAAATTGTTAGAGGGAATATAAAAAAAAACAAAACCTCTGTAACTTTCTAAGTGAAACTGGGAAACATTCAGTACTAGGAACTTAAGCGATGGAAAAAATGTAGCACGTTCAAAAAAGGATTTGCAACATAAAGCGTAAAACATGTCAAATAAATTTACAACATCAGGTCCATGTCGCCTCTACATGGCACTTGTTAAGTTAATAATTTCTCTTATCAGTGTCTTTGTAAATTTTCCCAAACCGCTTGCCCCCCCCCCCACCACCCACCCCAAAAAAACAAAAAACAAATTATCATCAATGGTACATCATCATGTGTTTCCCCCTCTCCAATGCTGTATCATAATATATTTCATCCTTTTACAGGGGAAAGTACATATTGTTGTATCATAGATGGTAAGATATTTGTATTGATAAAGCCATAGTTTTTATGGATGAATAAAAAGACAAATGACCTCTTTTGACCTCGCCATAAAGTTAAAGTCAAATCAGCTATAGTTTTACAAACTCACTACTTGTCATTTTCACTTAGCTGTCAGTTCATGTTCATTGTATTTGTGTCTTTTTGCCCAGAACCACTTCCTAGTAGTCAATATCCTATTCCGCAGTTCGAACTCTTTACTCTCCATAAGCTAACCTGTCCCTGTCTAACCTGTATATATATGGAATTACTATTGTCTATATTGCACACGTTCATCTGTAAAATTTTGACATAGGCTGTATCAGCCCAAATAAATTAAAGGGTGTTCAGCGGGTAACTACTCAGCATGTTTCGAAGCCATTTACTCGTACTCGTCTCTCTGAGTAGCGGCTCCTTGCCTAAGCTAAATATTCAGCAAAGACAACCCACATAATAATGAATAAATATGTAAAACCTACTATTCATAGTATGCATATATATATATATATATATATATATATATATATATATATATATATATATATATATATATATATATATATATATATATACATATACGTGTGTGTATGTGTGTATCCATACATGAAAATGGAGAAGTGTAAGCTTATAGTCCATAAAAGACTGTAAACAGGTCAACATGGTATGTTGCTATGCCATGTACTGTAGTTACTAGAAATGTTGACCCGCAATGCAAATTTGCACAACTAATCAATGTACAAACAATAAAATATGCAAAAATAAGAGTGCTGACGTTCATTATATTAGTGACATTTAACTAAGCAAAACAAAGGTGCACAAAAGTATTGTATTTGAAGAAAAGTCAAGTTTGTTCAGCATACGACAACATTTCTACAACTACATTATATTTTTGGAAACTTCTTTGCTGCAGCTTATCGGCAAAACTGCTAGAGACGCGCCTAAACTGAGCCAAACAAGCATGAAATGTGAATTCAATCTCTCATATGATGAGTGCAATATTTATGGCTCCCGGTGGAAGCCGGGGGACATATTGTTTTAGTGCCCGTTTTTTCCGCTTTTTGTTGTTGTTGTTTTTGTTCAGGTTCTTCAACACTTGGTTTCCGTGCGATAAGTCTTGAAGGACTTGACAGAAATTGATGAAACTTGATAGGATTATGTATCTAGGCAAGTCCTAGGCTGGGATTGTATTTGGGTGATCATGACCTAATTTTCAAGGTCACAGGATCACTTATGTGAAATTGGTTTCCGTTCAATAAGTCATGAAGAACAGGATAGAATTCAATGAAACTTCGTAGGATTATGTATCTTGGCCAGACCTAGGTTGGGATTGTTTTTGGATGACCTTGAGCGAATTCTCAAGGTCCCAGGGTCACTTATGTGAAATTGGTTCCCCTGCGATAAGTCTTGAAGAACTTAATGGAATTTAATGAAACTTGGTAGGATTATGTATCTAGGCAAGACCTAGGTTGAGATTGTATTTGGGTGACCTTGACCTACTTTTCAAGGTCACTGAGTCATTTATGTGAAATTGGTTTCTCTGCAATAAGTCTTGAAGAATTTGATGAAAATTGCTAGAGTAATGTATCTAGGTGAGAGCTAAAATAGGATTGTAATTTTCAAGCAAACTTGGTCATTTGTAATTTGTTGTCACCTGTAGCTTATTCAGAAACGTAAGTGTTCCACCGGGAGACATTTGATTTTTCTGTTGGAAAATCAGTCTGTTTTAGTTGCATCCTGACTCACTGCTTCCTGTACTCAACACACAGTAGCAAAATCCATCTTTCTCGTGGGGTATATGCTTTTTCTGTTTCCTTCACAGAATGTACCCTTGCACTTTGAGGTGTCTGAAACCCCTTTGGATCTGTGATCCTGATCCAGAGAAGATGCATTTCTTTATGCTTAAATGCACTGACCAATCAATTCGTCCGTGTAGAGTGCTATTTTATATTCTCTCACCCTCAAATGCTTTGCTTCCCTGCTTCAATTTGTATTGAATCTTAAAACCAAAGCAAACTTCCACTACAGCTTGTGTGTGTGTGTGTGTGTGTGTGTGTGTGTGTGTGTGTGTGTTAGAACTATGTTTCCAATGCACACTGTTGTCAGCTTGCAAGAAGGAAATAAGGCACAGCAATTGAAATAGAGCCGACATGCTTCTGTCAAAGCCAAATAAGCTTGTCTGTCTATGCAGAACCGGGAAATGAAGCTAACCACTTCCGTCACTCGCCCCAAAAAAAAAAAAAAACAGTGAGCAACGAGATGAAACTTCATTGTTTGGACCTCTGTGTTCTCGTCTGGGCATATGGCATCAATGAGGAACGTGACGTTTCTGGAAAACTTGAGTGATTCCTCAGCAATGAATCACATGGGAAAACCCCTTTCATTTTTTCTCTCCTCTGCAACCCACTTGTTCAGTTTCTCATGAAGGCAACCAGCTTTCACTATGTGTAGAATAGCATGCAGGTTCTTGTCAAGAGCATAATCTGTGGACAAATCAGTGACAGATGATGTCTTCTCAAGAATAGCCCTTGGTGTTCCAGAAAGTACATCAGTGTGTGGAAGTTGGTACAGGTGCTCAAACGCATTGCTTTTAGATGCAAATGCTCAACTTCAGCATTATCAACATACCTGCCAATGATTGGTTCAAATACTTGTCTCGATACACAAAAACCAATGAACTTTGTTATTTTGGCCTTGTGCAATTGGGTTCTTTCTGCTTGATGTTTTCCACCATCTTTGCGACTTCAAACCTTTCCTGATATTTCCATGCATGCCAACGTGCTTAGGGAAAATCTCCATACCCACCTTCTAGAAAGCAAAACCCATCCTGCTGCACATTTGCCAAAGTAGTAAATTCAGGGCTTTTTACCCCTCGACATGCAATACAAAGCATAAGTCATCCTGCTGCACATTTGCCAAAGTAGTATATTCAGGACTTTTGACCTCTTGACATGCAATACAAAGCCATTTTATGTCAGCTGGAACAAGACTCAACATAAACCGTACAGATACACCATCTACATCAAACCCTTAACCTTTATTGCCTTAGTCTGTGCATATATTTCCTTAAGATACTAAAGGAACTGCGTATTATCTCCCTTGCTGTTTGCAGCAATGACTACGTAATGATGGTCACAACTGCAAAAGTTGAACATAAAATTCATCAATGATACAAGAAGGGCCGTGGCACAATCTTTGTTTTCCAAACGGTGACCCATTAGTAGCCATGGTCTTGTGAATGACCCCTGGATCATTGTCAAACAAGTGAATTATTTGCATGCCATATTCCTTTCTACTGAGAAAAACATTGGAGGTAGGCTAGTAACACAAGTAATTCTTGGAGGTCCTGGCTACAATCATTGACATCTTTGAGCTCCTGTTCATCGCATGAGTTTTGAGTTTTGATTTTGTTCATGAAGGTCTTGTAGGGTAACGGCGAAGGCATGTACTACCCAATACTTTCTAGCTATTTCTGACTGCCCGATAATTTTGTTTATTCAGTAAACCACCTTCATATAGAAATTTCATGCTATAAACATACCCAGACTTGCTCGATTGGGATCATAGCCACTACATGCAGACTTGCTTGTTGGACACTCAAAACTTTTTGGTATCTTCTTTGAATGTGACAAATACCCTTTCAATTCATCTTTGGTGACAGAATTGATAAAAGTTGTCCACTGTCCACTAGCCACTGCCCTTTTACTATCACTATGGATTCTGCGACTCCAGCATAAAGTCTCTTTTCTATATGTCAATGAATTTGTACTGGTCAAAGTAGGGAAAACCCAATTTCCGGGTTGCAAAGCTGTTGGTTCTCTGTATCGATATGCACAGCATATAACGTATATACCTTTGTGTGTTGTCAAAGTTGTTTAGTCCTGGTTAGCTTTCATTCATTTTCGTACAATGGGATCACAGGCCTTGGAGTTCTTTAATTTGCTATATAATCCAATGTCAAATCGCCCTTTGGTAGAAAGGAAAAAGACACTTTTTTTTTTTGTTTTTTTTTTTTTTGTTTTTTTTTTTTTTGTTTTTTTTGTTTTGTTTTTTTTTTTTTGTTTTTTTGTAATTGTTTTTGTTTGTACTTTTATTAAGTATTAGAAAGAATGAATAAGAATCATTGTTCTACACATTGGCATTTTTGAAGAATTACTATCAAGGATCATCAAAATCAATCATAATATCAATAAATCTTCATGTGCACATTTTATATGTATTTTATATGTATCTCCAGTTCTATCGTAAAAGGTTAAGAAGTTTCATTTACAATATTGGCTTTTATAACAATTCAAAAAGTGCTTGGTTTAAATAGCATGAGTGACAGACTCCAAGGGAAACTAATTCATTTTTTCATGTAATCTGATTTTACCTTCTCTGCTAGATGAATTTTTAGAGCTAACATAGACAGCAGGTAAGAACATGGTGAAATTTACATTTGGGTGTTTCATCGTGAAGATCCATGCAAAGCCGTTACTAGTCTGATGGGTATGAAGTACATTGATCTGAAAAAAAAATAGCAGGTACTATGTCCTACTTGTATGGGTTTGTTTCACACTTAGAGCAAAAGCAGTCACAGAAATAGAATCTCTACCAATGCAATTGATTTCCTCGCTGGTTTACCTTAAGAGTGTACAAATACATACGAAACTATGACAACCTGCACAGTTCCATTGCTCAACCTGGAAACTTCAAGAGAACACTTACGCAAACAGTTCAGTTTACAAAAGACAGTATCTTCATTCAAAGTAATTAATACTCAGCTGTGTAAAAACTTTCAGATAGCTTCACAGTTCTTTGACTTCATGCTGATGCTGATGTTCTGGTGAACTAAACACTCAAAGCCAATGCAAAATCCAATATATATATATATATATATATATATATATATATATATATATATATATATATATATATATATATATATATATATATGTATATATATATATATATATATATGTATATATATATATATATCTTTTATTCATACACAAGTGGTACAACATATAAAAAAATGGCAAAAAAGTATACAACGTATATATATATATATATATATATATATATATATATATATATATATATATATATATGTGTGTGTGTGTGTGTGTGTGAATTAATAGGAATGAAAAATAAGTCATTCATACAGTTCACTGGTCATGATGACCCTATCCACATGGACTCGTTTTGGGTGACTAACGTTACAATGTGCATACGAAGTTAATAATTTCATCCAGTTCTGCTCGTGAGAGATTAGTTTTAAGCTTGCCGTCTCTTGCTTCACAAAGTTCGCAGATAAACGCCGCAGATTGCTCACCATCTTGATTGAAGTCCTCATTATCCCGAGAACTGAAGAGTGATCGCCAGCATGACGACACTAGTGAGTGCTTATCCATTCCATATTTTGACGCTATGAACGTTAAAGAATTAGACGCAGATGATTGGCTGCCATTAATCACCAGATTACCGCATGTTTTTTTTTGGCAATTATATTGTTACAGTTTACCACCTTTGAAATGAATTTTATAAACCGTCTATGTATCTGTGTTTCGACTGGAGGATCCCCACAAATCAGAGGAAGCAGACGATTGTGTGTCCTGGGCGGGATTCTCCAGATATATCTAACGGCCTTACGCCAAGCTGTATAAAAAGTCAGGACGTCCTTACTTGATAGATCCCAGAGTTGACATCCGTACAATGACATGCAGAATGTTTTAAAAAGTTTGTACCTTATATCTGCAAATGCTTTTTAAAAATGTACCATGAGCATGTTCACCTCTGTTTGAAACCGCTTAATAGCATTTTTTATGCCATCGGAACCAGAATCGAGACCAATAAGGTTACCCAGATGTTCACATTTATGAACATGTTCATTTTGGTTTTCATCAAAGAGCAGTCGCACAGGGGGATTTCTTTTGCCAAATGCCATATGTTTACTTTTATTAGGATTAAAAGAGACATTATATTCGGACGAGTAAATGGAGGAATATCTAACATTTCTGACATGGACGATAATGTGGGAGCTAGGAGGACCACATCGTCAGCATAACCTAAGGCTCCCATGAACACATTACGGACATGACACCCACAGCCTTGTTTTTTCAAGCGAATCAGCAGTTCATCAATATACACTCCAAATAATATTGGAGAGAGTACCCCACCTTGCCTTACTCCATTACTACACGTGCAGGGGTTTGACCTGTTACCTCCCCACACAACAGATCCTTTTTGATTTTGATACATGTTCAGGAGTAACCTGGCGGTGATGGGGCACCAGCCTCTCTTAAGCAAGAGTGTGAATAATGTAACAAACTCAACTCGATCAAAGGCTTTTGTTGCATCTAATAGAACCACTTGTACTTCGGTGCCGTTTGGCTTATAATAATTGACACACTCTGAACGGACAAATGTGCACTGACTGGTAGAACTGTTAGCTTTGAAACCAAACTGTAGTTCGGAAGAGTTCAGTATGTTATTATTATTATTATTATTATTATTATTATTATTATTATTATTATTATTATTATTATTATTATTATTATTATTATTATTATTATTATTATTATTATTATTATCATTATCATTATCATTATTATTATTTAAAATTACCCAGTCGAGTAGTTTACCCAATATGCTACTGAGAGCAAAACCTCGATAGTTCTCTCAGTCATTAGTAGATTTTCTTTTGTTTTTTTGGAATAGGATGTAGAGAGATGTTTAACATATTATCAGGTGAATACCCGTGTGTAAGCATAGAGGAGAATAACAATGATAAGTAGATATTTAGAGTATCTGTCCCTCGAATAACATGATCAGAGTAATGACCTAATTCACCATCATGTTTACCAAGCTTAAGAACTCTAACACCCTCAGTTACTTTGTCTATTGTGATGGCATTACATTATAAACAGTTGTTATTTTTACAGCAATGTGACCTAATGCCCTCCCCAATTTTATTTCTAAGGGCTGCCATTTCGTCTGGGTCAAATGAAACTGAGTTGTACAGAGACATGTATTTATCTGCAAAAAGATTAGCAATTTCCCCTGGATCAGGTTTGTCGTCTACAACCATTGGTTAAGCGTTAGACGAATTTCTAATTTTTTTCACCGTGTTCCAAAAGTCCCGGGGTTTATTATTGGACAAAACATCTGCTAATTTATTGGTTTCGCATGTCTCTCTGAGATTCTTTACTAACCGTAGCGCATAGTGGTACTTGGCTCTCGTTCTAGTTCTAAGTTCAGCCAAAACCCCTGTTCTTGGAGAATTATTGCATTTCCATAAATAGTGCCAGAATACGGCATCCCTTTTATATGACTCCACATATTCGTTCCAGCCGGGTATTACTTTACCATGATGCATATTAGAGTATGGTATGTTAGTGTATCCTGCCTCGAGGCAAGGCTGATTATTGCATCATGAAATAATTATATATCTAGACCATGTTTAAGACAAAAGAAATCCTTGCACTGGATTGCACCCATTGGAATTTCAATTTTTCTCAAATTATCGTCAAGAGATGATTTATAGTTTCCGATGTTTTCTATCGTAGCACCATGCCACAGGGGCTGAAGTTGTTTCTACACTGGATTATTACAAGCGTACTCAAGGGGCATGTTCAATTTAAGCATTATTGGTAAATGGTCAAAAAAGTTGTCACCACCACTCACACAGTAGTACTCTGATACACCCTCGTACAAATTATCTGTAACCACAAAGTGATCAATGGTTGATGTATCTCCATTACATTTACTTTCAAACGTATGGCTGACCTTACTTTTGTTGTGTGATAATAAACAACGAAAACATTCTTTCTCTAGAAACGAAATAAAAACAGTGCGATATTCATAGATGTTTGTCGACCAAAGTCAGTATTAAAGTCTCCACCAATAATCACCCTATCAATATTTAGCTGATGAATTTCCTCAGATATTTCGTTCATGATCTCTTCATATATACAATTATCTGAACTGTTGGTATCACAAAGCATATACACATTGATAATAAGCATCGACTGTCTATTTATGTCCAAAGTAATGGCACATATATGTTTTGATGAGAACGGAACAGGTGAAACCTTAGTATTGAGAGACCTCTTCCAGAGTATGGCACATTCCCCATATGGCCTACCTTGGAGAATATCATGATCTTCCATCCCAGATATGCCATGTGCATTCATATGAGGTAGTTTGTTTTCAAATACAGCAATTTGTTTTTTAAAAAACCAATGTTCCTGTACAAGTATAAAGTCATTCATATTAGACAACTTGTGCAAGTCTTCGTATCTGCCCACACCATGTCCCCGTGAGTTGTATGTACACAAGGTCAGACAAGCCATTTAAATGAAACATGTAAGACAGTGTTAAGACATAATTTGTATTTTTTATGGAAGAACCTCCAGGCTTTGTTGCCTCCAGGGAGAGATATGTTGCCCCCCCCCCCTTTCGGGGGAATATATTTTCTAACCTTGACCCTTGCAGGCCATAAAGTTTCACAAAACAGATCACTGAATTGGGAAAGGAGTACCGTTAGTTTGAAGGACTTGAATTTCACTCGGTGATCTGAAATGCATTCTGACGCTCTAACCTCAAATCCAGAATCGGTCACACACTTCCTAAGTCCTGTGTTTGAGTCATAGGATCAACCATATCGATAAACAAATCCCTATTGGGCTCTGGTGCCCGTCTGAATCCACTTGTTGCAGCATAGGCTCTGCCCGTTATAATTTTGTACCTTTTGTTTTCTTGTCTTTGCTTTCTTCTAATGACATGAGGAGGTAACTGAAATTCATCGGAGGTGATAGAATACCTGCGACTAGCGTTACTTGCTCTAGCAACTGACGCCTTCTGCTCATTGGAATCTGTCATAAACGAGTCCCGTGAGGCTGATCTTGCAGGACTTGCTCTCAAATACTGACTGCTGTGCATTAGACCAGGTTTAGGAGAATTTCTGCGATGATTATCTCTGCCCCGCCCTCGAGCGCGACCACGACCGCGCCCGCGGGAAAAAACACCGAAGTTATTTGAGATATTAGGGGCTGCCAACGTGGCTGTTGTAGAGATTCGAGTAGGTGCATTTAGCTGCTTATAGGTATGAGTAGATGTATAGGATGCATAGAGGTATTAGTAGGTACACTTGAATGCCTAACGTCATCCCTTTTAATGGTATCAGTCCTACTGTCTTGCATGGGTATCTAAGCGCCGTTTATGCGTATTTGAGGTATTTCTGCACTTGGATGTGTATCGCCACTTGCACGTACATGTTTTGGCTCAGTAGTTGGGTTTGTCGCGGCCACATTTGCTTATGTGCGGGCTGGTAGATTATCTTTTATTTCCAGATTTGCACACACAAGCTTATCAATTGCTTGTTGCAAACTGTCAAGGAGCGCGTCATTTTTACTCACTCTATCAATTAGATTATGATCAACAGATGACATACACATTTTATATTTCCAGTGCAATTCATCGCACTTTCACTATATGTATCACGAAATGAAAGGACAATTCCAGACCTGGACACTAAATACAAAAACCGAAATCCAAACATATAAATGCAATTCCTTTCAGTCCTGGTGCATGAAGTAGTGTGATTTGACAGACCCGGGAATCTACAATATTTAGGAATGCGCAACATATTGAAAATGCTCAACATATGTGTAGCTTCACATATTTGTTTTAAATACAGACACTTTTTAGGTGTGCGTGTATCTGTATCATGACATGTTTGTGTAGAAATCACATCAAGAGGTACTGGTTGGCCTATATTATGGGCTGTGATGTGGACTGGGATAAGCAGTCAACATGGACATCGACACTCGCTATTCTAACCACGGTAGCTCTAATCTCACGGGTACATGTGTAATACCATAATAGGACAAGATTAGTAATCGCAGTTGTTGGTACCTTACTACTAGCCCTATCAGTCTTGCAGTCCTATAGGCTTTATGCACACAGTGCCCTACCTGCTCTAATATGTAGGCATGTGAAACCCTCATATCATGACATACATTTCACCCAGATGGTTTGCTCAGTATGTAGGCCTATATCTATGCATAAGCCTCCCTAGGCCTAATATGAGCCTAAAAAGTAGTTTTAATGTTCATCATCCTCAACGCAGCTTTGCAGAATCTACTTGTTTGGTGTTTACTTTACCTTGTGCATACTGGGGGTGGGGGGGGGTGGGCTAAAAACATGGTAAATGATATGTCAGATTAAAGATAGATGTATTCCAATACCAGCTACATACACTTACTGGGAAAGAACCAGGGCACACAGATGGCAGGAAAAAAAATCACATTTCAGCTTTCCTGCAAATAAGTATGTATTTACTGACAAATTTTGTTTTTCAGAACTACTTTGCAGACACAACTTCAATGAATTTACCTGTCGGGGTCACACAGCTTTCATAACATTTTTTTAGGTTGCAGTGTGTAATGCAGAAAGCACTCTCCTGGTTCAATATATATATATATATATATATATATATTTCTGTTCATATGCGACAGTGCACCATTTCCCCTGTAAATCACCCGTTTAAATGAAAAAATAAAAGCTGCAATAGCTGTTCAAACAGTATTTAATCACTGACAGGTCCATGCCCCCTTTTATATCAAGAGAGCTATACGTTTTCTTAAACACTATTATTTCTGCTACGACTTGGCCATTTTGTTTGTTTGTTTTTCCTTTTTTTTTGTTGTTTTGTTTTTTGTTTATATATATATATATATATATATATATATATATATATATATATTCAATTCTGTTTGGCCACATACATGTCTTTAACAGTGGTTCACCAGGTCAAACAAGTGTACATTTGTGATCTTATGCTGGGGGTTGATCTGTGATGAAAATCATCTTTCAGGCGCATCAGGATTTACATTTTGTGATGAGATATATCAGTTTTTAGTTATCTGAGAATGGTCTTTATTCTGATACGTGAACTCGGTGTCTGGAACCAACTTGCTGTGAACACCTGGCAATTGCATGTTTCTAGTTCAGGATCTGGTCCTGTCAAAATTTCTACCATGTGATAACTGCTAGGCAAACATATTTGGTCGAACCGGCCCAATGGTGGGTGACTAATTGCTGTCCTCACTGCTTCAACCCACCACAGATGGACGACACAGAGGTCATAATGAAAGCAGTTCAAAAATAGTAAATATACCATTTTATAAGGTAAATTGTTTATATGAATTTGAATGTAAGTAATGATCGCCAAATGTTATAATATTCAATTTATGAAGAGATTCAAAGTTCTGTTGATATATATATATATATATTTTTTTTTTTTCAAATTTCTTGGCAGCATGGTGGGCCAGCGTGTGGCTGAAGAAAATATTTAACGTTTTTATAAGTACGTTTACTGTGGTCAGTATACTAATGTCACAATTTAAACATGTGTGTGAAAACAAGATAGAGCATATTGAAAGTTTATCGTGCCTCAGCACGGCTGTCAGCTATGGACTGTTTCTGGTAAGGAAGCTGATCTTTCCAATATATAGAGGAAAGCCATCATAATGTTATGGCCGCTACTAACCAGACATCACAGTAGCCTGCTATATGTAATCTATGATGATCTAGACATCAAATTACAACCTTGTGAGCAATCTCAAAATAGTTTTACCAGTCATTTCGCATTTAACACGGGATTGTGAGTATCCATGCTAAATTGCCTTTCAGGTGAGTCACTCAGATGTCTCTACACCTTTTAATTATATCCTGAAGGGATATGCAATATCCAACATATAGACACTTGATGTAAAATTAAATGAATGAATGGATACTCTAGACAACTGTCAATAACATGGTACAGCAGAAAGAAAGGAGGTTTGTGAAGTAAGGAATGCACGTTTGAAAGCTAACATATCACTGGACGAACGGTATCATATTGTCGGCAAACTGGGCATCGTTCAATGGGTCATAACTATAACTGCTGGATGGATAGTTGTAATGTAATGTTGCTTATATTTTCCTAATGTTGTGCAGTACAGCTGTACAGTAGGGATAAAGATATGGTGTAATAACAATGATGCTGCTACTACTACTACTATTGCTACTACTAGTACTTCTGCTTCAACTGCTAGGATGATGACGGGGATCATGATAATAGTGATGATAAAAATGGTTGTGTAAGGACGTCCTTGATTGGAGCTCTTGAAAAGTCAAACACTAATAATTATTATAGGCCAGCGGCCAGAGACGCATTTTGGAGAATTTAATTACCCCACCGTACAGAAAGCTACAACATTATTTTTATTTATCTCTAGGGTCCCCTAAAATAATTTTGCTCTGTTGTCTTCAATCACCTGTGTTTGGTTGCCATGAAAACGGCAGCTTTAAACATCACCTTTTTTTCGGCAAAATGTTCATTTTAGTGCCATCTGCTATTGTTTGTAAGCAAATTATTATGTATATTGCTTTCACCACACTGAATATACATTAAATAAAATTTCCATACTAAGAAAAAAATGCTTCTCTGCTCCTAGACAGGTAATGAATGCTACAATACGAAACTTGAAATGTAAAAATCAGACTTAATTATAGGTAGGACCATTTAACTAAAAGTCGTCAAAAATGTCGAAAAGGCAACCAGTACCATGTGCTCTTCTTTTACGCCTGTATCTTATCATTATTTAAATACAAAGCCTATTTTCCCCTTTTCTTATAACTTAAATAACTTAAATTGCACATTGTGATAACAAATGCCATACTATTTAGCACAGCAGAGCCACAAGAGAATGAATGGACAGAAAAAGCCGTCACCGAGAGAATGGATGCTGGGGTATACCACTCACCAATTACATCCTTTGGCATGCATATGTGTGATCAATCACGTAAATACCCTTGTGTGACCTTCCACTCTCATCCTCCTGGGGGGGGGGGGGTGTTTAGAAAATCATTTTCCCTAAAATCGCTCAGCTGCTTTCTTTGAAATTGCCAGGGAACACCTCTGGGGATTCGTAAATCTGAATTTGTTGAGCGGATGGCACTGTTTTTTTTTTTTTTTTTTTTTTTTTTTTTTTTTTTTTTTTTTTGTTTTTGTTTTTTGTTTTTTTTTTCCTTTGCTGCAATTGTGTGTGTTTTTCTGCTATTTTCTACTTCTGCAGAAGTTTCCCAAAATTTTTTCTGAAACTTAGTGGAATTGTACCTCCTGGAAGGGAGAAGCAAAATTGTTGACTAGGTGGCGGGGCTATTGACCCTTGACAAAATTTTCAATTTGAGTTTTTATCAGTTAATGCATGCATTACTGTTGGTTACAGTATAAGTCAATGGGAATTACAATGGTTGTTTACATCGTGGACTTCTTCGAAAACATCATTAGGTTTTAGATTTTTTTTATAATATTTTCCACCTTTTTTTAATGGCAAAATTGAAAAATATCTTTTTCTCTTTAAACCGCCTTGCTAGTTGCTTCAAATTGCTTTAAAACACTTTTGAGTACCCCTAGACCAGGGTAAGACTTTCTATAAGTTGAAGGTCAGTCGAAAACGGGCTCATCACTTTTCTCTTCAGCTCCGCTGACTTGTCAATCTGCTGAGGATCGTCCGTCATCCGTCCGTCCTCAATTTACATTTTCGACTTGTCAAAAATCGTGCACTTCCAACGTGGCGAGGATGTACTTTTGATCGGTTTCAACCACATTTGTTTAAAGGGTCATGCTCCAGTGATACTTTGATTTTAAAGGATTTTGGGGGTTCATGTTTTGAAAAATTCTTTAAAAAATCATATAATTTGTAATTGCTTTGATAATTGCTTCGAAATTGGATAGGCACACTTCTGATGACCCTTTTAATTAGTTGAACTAGTGGCACAGCGTTTTTATACGTTTTTAACATATTCTTGTGTGGTTTTACTCTTTCCGACTTCTCCAAAGTAGTCACTTAAATTGTACTGAAGTTTACTAGAAATCTACCTTGTGGAAGGGTCAAAAACAGTTGTCCACAAGGTGGTCATGTTCTTTATTTACTGATTTTAAACTTTTTTTTTTATATCGATACTTCTCAAATTATTTATACATTCCTCTTGACCATTATGTTTGTCAATGGGAGTTACAAAAGGAATTCATATTTTCGGATTCTCCAAAACCCTCAGCTAGATTCAATTAAAACCTGGTGGGGATATACCTTGGGAGGTTTCTTCCAAGTTTGCTCAAATGATTACTCTCCAGGGATTTTTATCTTGTTTACATTTTTTTTCTCCATTTTGGCTTCTTTTTTTTCACGGAAACCGCGTCACCAATTGCTTGCATGCTTCGAAGTTGCAAAGGGACACTTCCCATGATCCCTACATCTTTATTTACTCACCATTTACTTGTCAGTCAGCTGAGCTTTTGTGAGGGTCTGTCATCCGTCGTCCGTCCGTCGTCCACAATTCACATTTTCGACTTCTTCTCTGAAGCCATTGTCCAGATCCACTTTAAACTTGGTGGCAATGTACCTTGGGTGGGTCTCTACCAGGTTTTGTTGTAAAACTGTCAGTCAGATCTACTTCAAACTTGATGGGGATGTGCCTTATATGGGTCTCTACCATTTTTTTTTCAAATGATCACAGTCCAGTGATTTTTGGATTTTTAGTTAATATTTTTGTTCTTTTTGGGGCAAATCTTAAAAAATCTTCTTCTCCGAAACCGCCCACCCAATTGCTTTGATATCCCAAGGGACACTCCCTGGGACTCCTAGTTTTTAATTTGTTCACCAGGTGGTGATTTTTTTCTATTTTTTATGCTTTTTTTGGTGTGTTTTTGCTATTTTCGACCTCTTCTCCAGAACCGTCACTCAGATTAAGCTGAACCTTGGTGGATATGTTCCTTGTGGAAGGGTCAAAGAGAGTTGTTCACTAGGTGGCACTGCTGTGGATACCTGATTTTAAACGACTTTTTAAAATCAGGTGTTTGTCGGTAAATGCAGCTTTCGTACTGATTACTATGGAAGTCAATGGACATTCTAATGCTAATTCATATTTTTGACTTCTCCAAAACCGTCATCCAGATTGACTTCAAGCTTGGCGGGGATATGCCTTGAGTTGGTCTCTACCAAGTTTGTTAAAATGGTCACGCTCCATTGATTTCTTTTTTTTCTCGTTTTTTTAGGGGGGGGGCAAATCTCAAAAAATTCTTCTACTACGAAACTGCTCACCCAATAACTTTGATATCGCACAGGGACACTCCCGGGGACTCATAGTTCTTAATTTGTTCACCAGGTAGCGCTGCGATTTTTTTCTATTTTTTTATGAGTTTTGTGTGTTATTGCTATTTTCGATTTCTCCAGAACCGTCACTCAGATTAAGCTGAAAGGTGGTGGATATGTTCCTTGTAGAAGGGTCAGCTTTTGTGAGGGTCTGTCGTCCATCATCCCTCCGTCCGTCTGGCTGTCGTCCACAATTCACATTTCGACTTCTTCTCTAAAACCATTGGCCAGATCCACTTTAAATTTGGTGGCAATGTACCTTGGGTAGGTCTCTACCGAGATTGTTCAAATGGTTACGCTCCAATGATTTTTTGATTTTTTTATGATTTTTTTTTTTTTTTTTTTTTTTTTTTTGTTCTTTTTTGGGCAAACCTTAAAAAATCTTCTTCGCCAAAACCGCTCACCCGATTGCTTTGATATCACAAAGAAACACTCCCGGGGACTTCTGGTTCTTAATTTGTTCTTCGGGTGGCGTTTTTTTTTTTTTTTTTAATTTTTTTTTTTTTTTTTTTTTTTTCTTTTTTTTTTTTTAATTTTTGATGATTTTTATTTATTTTATTTTGTAGTGTTATCGCTATTTTCGACTTCTTCTCCACAAGCGTCACTCAAATGAAGCTGAAACTCGGTGGATATGTTCCTTGTGGAAGGGTCAAACAAAGTTTTTCACCAGATGGGAATGCTGCGGATTCCCGATTTTTAACATTTTTTTTTTTTGATTCGGGTACTTGTCTGTAAATGCACTTTCCTATTTTACATTACTATCTAAGTCAATGGGCATTCAAATATTAATTCACATTTTCGACTTCTTCTCCAAAACCGTCATGCAGATTAACTTCAAACTTGGTGGAAATGTACATTGGGTGGGTTTCTACCATGTTTGTTTAAATGGTCATGCTCTAGTGATATTTGGATTTTTAATGATTTTTTGTTTTGTTTTTTTTTTTGTTCTTTTTTAGGATAAAAGTTAAAAAACCTTCTTCTCCCAAACAGCTTACCCAATCGCTTTCATATTATAGAGGAAGACACCTAGGGACTCTTGGTTCTTAATTTGTTCACCAGGTGGCACTGCATTTTTTTCTTTTTTTTTATGATTTTTTCTTTTGTGTGTGTGTGTGTGTGTATGTGTGTGTTATAGCTATTCTCGACTTCTGCGCCAGAACTGTCTCTCAGATTATGCTTGAACGTGGTGGATATGTTCCTTGTGGAAGAGTGAAACAATGTCGTTCACTATGTGAGAATGCTGTGGATTCTTGATGTTTGATGATATTTTCAATTCGGCTCCATTTCGGTGAATGCACCTTTCCTGTTGACTACCATGTAAGTCAACGGGCATTCTAATGCTTATTTACATTTTCGACTTCTTCTCCAAAACTGTCATCCAGATTTACTTCAAACTTGATGGAAATGTAGCTTGGGTGGGTGTTTACCATGTCTGTTCCAATGGTCATGTTCCTATTAATTTTTTGTTTTTTTCATGATTAAAAAAAAAAAAAAAATTAAAAAAGTTTTAACAGGAAAGTTTAACCAGGGAATTCTTTTAATGGTTATAACTTGAATAATTTTGAGCAGATTTATTCAAACTCAGTGGGGATGTACATTGGGTAGATCAAGTCTATTCAAATGGTCACACTCTATTGATTTTTTGGATTTTTTGTGAAATTTTTTTGTTCTTTTTTGGGGCAAATCTTAAAAACTCCTCTCTGAAACTGCTCACCCAGTTGCTTCGATATCGTACATAGACACTCCTGGGGACACTTAGTTTCCAATTTGTTCACCAGGTGGCGGTGCAATTAGTTTCTATTTTTGTAAAGAATTTTTTGTATGGTTTTGCTTTTTTTCACTTGTTCTCAGAACCGTCACTCAGATTAAGCTGAAATATGGTGGATATGTTGTTGTGGAAGGGTCAAACAAAGTTGTTTACTAGGTGGCACTGCTTTGGATTCCTGATTTTTAAGGATTTTCAATTTGGGTACTTTTCTGTCAGTGCAGCTTTCCTATTGATTACTATGTAAGTCAATTCGCATTCTAATGCTAATTCACAGGGTAACTGACACGAAATGTACTGTTTACTTGATAACTTGAGATCTGTTTTCAGTTAGTACTTTGATGCCGCACACGTTAATGTTTCTGTATGAAGGTCATGCTTAGACAGTACATGAATGACCTTGACCTCGTTTCTGGGGTCACAGTGCAACATACATGAATTTTACTCTTCATGATTACTTGAGAACTACTTGAACCTTGATGTTGAACATGTTAGTGTTCTGGTATAAAGGTCAGACTTACTCAGAACATGGGTGACCTTGATCCTTCCCCAAGTCTATAGAGCAGCAAGTGTGATGAATGTCAAGATCACCTGAGCATGGGCTGTTCACACAGCCCTCTTGTTTTCAATTGGGATACTTATCGCTAAATGCAGCTTTCCTTTTGATTACTACGTACTACTTTTTGGATATGTTCCTTCTGGAAGGGTCAAACGGAGTTTTTGACTATATGGCACTGCTGTTGATTCCTGATTTTTAACGATTTTTTTTTCAATTCGGGAACTTACCGATAAATGCACCTTTCCTATGTGAGTCAATGAGCATTCTAATGATAATTCATAATATCGACATCTCCTCCGAAACTTTATCCAGATTGACATCAAATTTGGTGGCAATGTACATTGGGTGGGTCTCTACCAGGTTTGTTAATGGTTGTGCACCAATGTTTTTTCTTTTTTTTTTTGTTTTTTTGTTTTTGTTTTGTTTTTGTTTTTTTTTTTTGTTTGTTTGTTTTTTCTTTTTTTATAAATTTGTCTCTTTATATTTACTATTTGGCGGGGGGGCAAATCTTAAAAAAATCTTCAACACCGCTCACCCAATTGCTTTGACATTGCACAGGGACACTCCTAGAGACTCATAATTCTTAATTTGTTCATTGGCTGGCGCTGTAATTATATACTATTTTGCATGATTTTTTTTGTCTATTTTCGCTATTTTGACTTCCTCTCCAGAACCATCACTCAGATTCAGTTGCAAATCGTAAAAAAATTTTCTCTAAAACTGCTCACCCGATTGCTTTGATTTCACACTGGGACACTCTTAGAGACACCTACTTCTTAATTTGTTCAGTACCACCTGATATTTGGCAAAATCGTAAAAAAAAATCTTCTCTGAAACCACTTGGCCAATTGTTTAGAATTGGACGCTTCTGGGTACCCCTAGATCCTAATTTGCTTAGGATGTGGAGCTCTGATGATTTATGTGTGTTTTTGCTTTTTTCGACATTGGCTCCAAACCATCATTCATATCATGCTGAAACTTGGTGGAAAAGCTTCTTGTGGTAGGATCAAAGAAACCTGTACACTAGGTGGCATTGAGCACAACAGTTTGTTCATGAATGGTCAGCTGAGCACAGGACTATCAAAACATCTTGTTTATGATTTTTGTGTGTTTTCGCTATTTTCGACTTATTCTCCAGAACCGCCACTCAGACTAAGCTGCAAATCTTATAAAATGTGTCCAAAACCACTTGCCTGATTGTCTTGATATCGCACGGGGACACCCCTAGAGACTCCTAGTTCTTACTTTGTTCAGCACCAACTGATTTTTTTTTTTTGTGCAAAATCTATAAAATCACTTGGCCAATTGCTTCAAAATTTCACGGGGACACTCCAGGATTACCCTAGAACTAAATTTGTTCAGGAGGTGGTGCTTTTTTTTTTTTTTTTCTTTTTTTTAATGAATTTTTGTGTGTTCTTGCTATTTGCTACATGTTCTCCAGACCGTCATTCAGATGATACTGAAACTTGCTGAAAATGTTCCTTGTGGAAGGGTCAAAGAAAGCTGTTTACTGAGTGGCATTGATCAGTCCTGTTTGTTCATGAAGGGTCAGCTTAGCACAGGACTGTCACTGTCCTCTTGATTTGTAGTTGTGTGCGCTTTCGTTTTTTCACTTCTTGCTTCCAAACCATATGTTAGATTCTCTGAAATCATAGTATGGATGTACCCTTTCTTAATATCAACCAAATTAGGTCACTAAATGATGCTGTTGTTAGTTTAATGATTTTCAACAAATTATGTAAATTAGAAAAAAAATGAAAGGGGTTTGGGAATATATTACCATTGTTACACTAGGGATTGCAGGGAGTCCTGCAATAGTGGTGACTGTAATACAAAATCACTATATTATTATCAATAAAGCTCTAAAATTGGGTTTCATGGCTTCAATACAGTACAATATACAGAAAATGTTAAATCGTGAGAGCAAATATTTACTTGTCTGTATGTAAATTGCAATGGGTATGTCATCAGTAATTTCCAATTTGTACTCATTATTCTTACAAAATGTTATGGTTGGTTCTTGAAAAAAAAAGAGTGCTTTATGCTTGGTAAAGAGAAATACAAATACCCAGCATACAGCAAAAGAATTGACCATTTACAGCAAAAAATATCCCAGAAGGTACGAGTTATGGGGGAATAACACCTTTGAGTGTCCCTGAGGTATATTTATACAGATGACCATTTGAATACTCATACTGAAAATGTGGTACATCTAGTGGGGCGGTAAAAATTCCAATTTTAAGCAGCCCAAAAGCCAGTAAAAGTATCATTCATTTAACTATGACTATCCTTGTGTGGTATAGGAAGAAAACATATAAATATAAGATGATCATTTTGAGATTTGTAATGTCGTCAATTATTCAGGGCCTTATAATTAAGTATAATCAATACAAAAGTAATCAAAAGCTTGACCAAATATGAATGATTGTGGATAAAGAATATATTTAAGATTTAATTGATTAATGATTAATTAAAATAAAACGAATGAAAAGGCATAATATCTTTATACAGCTGTCATCAATAGCTATTTAACATATGAAATGAAATAAAATCGAGACAGGGCACAATCGTTTTAGTCAGCTGTTGATAGGGCTTTGTGAACCATGAAAGGTCTATTATTTGTAAAACATGATTCAGTGATTGATTAGATTATAAAATGAGCAAACATAATTGGGCCCCATGTGACGATGCATGAAATATGCCTGTTCATCTTGAATCATGAAAACACCTTTTTTATACAGCCAGTGAACCAAACCCCCTGGCATCTGGACCATATCCCGTTATCTTATTTACTTGAAAAGAAAAACCTGTATGTCTGAATCTGTCATATCGAAACTAACGTAAAGAGTCCCAAGTCTCAAAAATCGTGTCCTGGTTGGTCGTTTCAAAGCCTACCAACGAAATCACTGATCCATGCATGATAAAATGGCAAATGGCAGTGTACAGCTTTCTTCCTTTCATATGATTAACTTGGTACCAATTTCTGGAGTCGAATCCCTTCCTATGTTCTCAGGAAACCAGATTTAAGTAGGATCATTTGCCTTTGCTCTGTATGGTCTCTGTGTGGAATACATTTACTGACTCTATAATCACTGCATACAATTAGTAACCATTTGAGTTATTCAAAGGTAACACCACCAGCACAATTTAACTGTAACAAAGTTCACAGAAATTACTATCTTTATGCAAAAAAACTTATAGGTTCAAGCAGGTATCAATGTGTTGAGATTTACTACATCCATTTAAGCTAGCTAAGCAATCAATTCATTCTTATTTTACTTTGTTAGTCTTTTTTTTCTATAATATGTAAATCATAAAACCAAATCTCTTTCATGACCAAACTTTTTTTTTTTTAAACTAACGTGTTCTAGCTGGAGTGTTTCAATAAACATATAGCATATTTTGAATAACTGCCAACTGTCTGAGTTCAGGTACTAAATTATATTGTATAGTTCGTCATAAATATTATTGCTTTGCTGGTCACAGATATCCTAACTTATTCATGATACTGTAATATACGGCAGAAAGATCATACACTTGAAGTATCCAGAAGAGATCAAAACATGCTTCATACTATGACTATGTGATGAGTTTTACCAGTTTATTGTAATGAGTCGTGACCATGTATTGTATAAATATTCATATGTGTGATTCAGATGTCAGGTTGGACCTTACTAGAATTAAACACTAATAATATAATTGCACCTGTGTGAAGCAGTTCTGATAAATAGTGGTAGCAATCGAAAGAGCAGCAGAGGGTTGGGCTGTGCAACAATATAGCATCTACATAAAGATAGCAGAGTGGCATTGTTTGTACATAACACTATAATACTGGTGCCGTGACCAGGATCTCCAGCTAGCTCAGTAAGTAATCATATCTTCCTTGTGTAGGTTGAGACAGTGTTCTTATTTTGGTTTATTCACGTCACCAATACAAAGTCGTGGAGCAACACATGTGACTGCAAATATTATTCAGCAACACCTGAAAGTTTTACTTGTAGGTGGAATAAAGGATCATCCCATTGCTCAAAGACTAATAAGGGCCAGGCCTGCAACTTTAGACAAAGTTGTTGAGATAGCAGTGAATGAGAAGATGACAAATAAAACCTTTGACCTGCAAAGGGGGGGGGGGGCAATAGAATTTCATTTCATGCATTAAAATAAATCAAATGGAAACTGATATTTAGATATTAAAGTCTATGGTGGCTGATGTGTTAGCAATCACAAGAAATACCCCACAGACCCCAGAAATTAACCAACCAAGACTGCAAAACACTCAAAGGAAGGAATTAAAATGGGTCTCAGGTGGTAAACCTATTTGTGCATATAGTGAGAAAGCAGGTCACATTAAAACACAATGCAGATCACTTAACCAGGATAGACAAAAGGAAAAGCCACTTAAAGAGAGTAATCAGAAGACCTGAGAGTACCTGGTGTTGGACAGAGGGCAACACATCCACTGAACATTTGGAGTATTTGTCTGAAGTGTTAAAAAGAAGTGATAGAAATGATATTAAAACCAAGCATGTGTAAGTTCCTGTTTGAACAGGTCCTGTACTTCAGACATGTAGTAACACCCCATGGCTCTTATCCTGATCTAGATAAAGTGAGGGTCATAAAATAGATGTTACCTCCACAGGCAGTAAAATAAATAAGGGCATTTATTGGCATGGCAGGTTATATCATGAGTACATAAACAACTTCAGTGAGAAAGCCAGGCCACTGATAAAATTGGACAAAAGCTAACTTTAACTGGGGAGAAGCAGAACAAACTGCTTTTGAGGTTTTTGGAAAACTGACACTCCCATTTAAGCCTATCCTGGTGTTAATAGTTATAAACTGACTCGTCATTTTATTCAGTGGGGGCCATATTGGCCCAGCTTTTATTTGAATGTGAATGTGTGATTCAGTGTGTGTCACATTAGTTAAGTGCAAGTCAACAAAAGTGGCCAACTATTGAAAGACAGGCCTATGTAGTCATATATGCCATAGGAAAGCTGAGGCATTATTTTTATGGTTCAGATTTCACCATGTAAACTGACCAGAAGCCTCTATGTTCATTGTTTACCATTGAGGTGATAACACAAGAGTGCAGGGGTGGGCCATATTACTTAGTGAAAATGGCGGCAAAAAGAATATTGACCAGCCTCAGCAAACATAAGGGCAGATATGCACTCTTGCCTTCGGATGCCAGAAAATGATAGGTCCTCTGAGGACATGGTATGATTGGTTCTGCTAGCCCCCAGATTGTTGACACAAAAATGAGGAGGGGGTTAATAATACTCCTTCAGAAGAACTTGACACTCTGTTGGTTTTACCACCAAAACTTAGATGACGTAGTGGTACAAATAATAGCTAGTCTAGATAAAGGGACCACAAGTAAGTATTCCAATGAATATGTTATGGATGATGGTCTGCTGTATCACATCGCAGCAATTGTTTGACTTGACCAAGAAACTAGACTAGAACAGTAATTCCATTGGGTTCCGTGCTGGCTGTCTTCAAGGCTTATCATGATAAAAATGGCCATATGGGTATTGGCAAAAGTTGCAACAGTATAAAAACACAGTATTAGTGGCAAAACGTGAACTAAATATAATCAACCATGTGGGCACATGTGTAGCTTTTAATTCATGTAAGCTGAAGAAGTAGACAGTTACCATAAGGACATATTGATGCCAGAGTTTCCTTTCCAAATTGCACAAAAAGACACATCTGGCCCATTTTGTTGTAGGTTTTTCTAGCAAATGTTTCATTGCAACGTTAGTTGATCATTTCTCTAAATTGATCTTTGGCTATGCTGTACCAGAAAGGTCTGCAGAAACTGTATACAGAATACTTTTGGAACATTTATTTCAAACACGTTCATGTCCTTCAGTTCTGATTTTTGATCAAGGGACAAATTATTTTAATTCAGTAATAAGCATGTTATCAGCTGAGATAAATATCCGGAAGATAAAAACATATGCTTATTATCAACAGACTGATGGCATGAGGGGGCGGGGGACCCATAAAGTATTATATGGCATAAGGCTGTAGGTCAAGATCAGAGAAACTGGGATAAAGGTCCTGGTGCTGCCCTGTTGGGATATGTCTCAGAAATCACTCTAAGGAGTCATTTTTAGTGGTCTATGGCAGAGATCCACAGCTGCCTATGGATACACTCTTAAATATATGGGGGATCGGAATATATATCCAACATATTAAATAGGTTGCATCAAGCCTATTTAGATGTAAAACACAACTAAAAAGAGAGCAGAGACAGAATTAAAGTTATCTTTAATAAAAGGGAAAAGAAAAAATTAATACAGGGCTGGTGACCCAGCATTTTATCTAGATAAGACCTATAAGCCACACACCACTTAATTAACTTCACCCTGGCAGCCATACCGCTGCATTGTGGAGAAGTTAATCCCTATAAATTATAAGACAGAACATCAGCCTACTGGGGTAACTGGGGTAAAAAAAGTAATACATGCAGAAAATATCAGGCCAGCTCACCCAGATACCGACTTATCAGCATATAGAGATTAAGGTTAAAAGTAGCGAACAAGATGACACTGGACCAGAGACAGTACAACCTGTAAGGTTGGCCAGGTAAGGTAAGATCTGAACCACAACTCTCCCATGGCAAGGGACCTGAGACTTCACTGACTTACCATCCATATGACTTGAGGCTCAGACCTTCTAGATGTCAAGATATAGATGTGAGAGGTAAACAACATCGCTCGTGATACCCTGACACTAAAATGCAGGAATACAAACATCCATGTTGGGATCAAGAGAGAAATAATGGTAACCAAATGTATGTTAATTTTCTTAATATGGGATGAATTGCAGAGTGCCTATACCTAATTTGGGGAACTCCCCTAGGAATTATAGTACTCCTGCTCATGGCACAGGTATTGAAACAACGATCATCTAGATGTCATGGGTGGACCGATAGGAAAAATGCGAGAGATGAAAAATGCATGCAGGATGCATATGAATTATCTAAATGCAAATTGCCTGATATGTTACATTGTCCATTCCAAAATCCATTGCATTCAACTTTCAGTAGCGCCATATGTAAATCAGCTTCGTTTGTTAATAATCAACATAAAACTAGTAAACTTTGCAAGCGTTAAATTGATTTATAAATCTGCTCCACGGGGTACAGTAATTTCACAGAGAAAATGCTTAATAGCTGGCCGCTCAAAACTCCCCACACATATCTCTTTTTTTTTTATTCAAATGAACAAGTGCTGACAACTGTGCAGTTTACTGAACCTGTGTAAATAGTTGCTTTGCAATCTGGCTGTGCTGCCTATAGTCGGCATTTCTAATTATTATCATATTTAATGACTCACTTTTGGGAAGACACTCACCCAGTAGGTTCAAAGCTAACAACCTATAACCCTTTTGTATCGGATATATCAAATTTCTGCATGGGTCAAGAATATGAATTTCAAGACCATTGGAAATTGATTACGTCCCTCTTGTTGATAAGGACAATCTTCAGTTACCTGAAATTCAAGACACGATAACTCAAGTTAAATGTGCGCTTCTTACTCCCATTTTTTGACACATCTTTTGGAATCATCATGAAAAGTTTGGCAATTGGGATGGGATTAATTTTGGTGTTATTGGGCGTCACAAATTTTCTATATTAAATACAGATATCCGAAAGTGTATAAATCTTCTAGATCAATATTAGGACATGAAGCCAATTACAGATATTAGTCTGTTTCTGCCATTGCAAGGGAGACCATATGCTACAAGCTGCCACATTGCTCCAGCCAGGCTGAGGAAAAGGACATTGCAAATGCCGCTGAGAGTATCGAACTGGAACCAACTGAAGAAACGCCGATGAAGGGACTGAAAATCAACATCTCATAAGATCTGGGAATGTGCCTATACATGATCATACTGAGTGCAGGGGAACTTTAAATGTCATAACCAACTTATGCGTCAACCGGTCATCAATATGACTGCTATCAATATGAACTTTGACTGTTAGAACGGTCTGTTGCTGCCAAAGCTGATTCCTCTCCCAATGGAGCAACCTGAGACTATTTGTCAAAGTAATATATCAAAACCCCACTGTACATGTGTTATTCAAAGCCACATAATAATGGGCTCATTATTGAGATGATGGTCTACATATATGAAACTATAAAGTGGCCTATTGTACTCATCTTGCTGTGACTCATTGGAATGCACACACAATTTTACTGTGGTAACAAATCAGCCTCCTTGCAATATAAACGCAGAAACAATGTGATGCTGACCACAGTGTGCCCATCCTCATGAGTAACAGTATTTATGTCCATGTATTATTAAACAGGTGCAAGAACTCTTAATTTTGCACGGACTGACAATTATGGCACAGAATTGTATCCATTTTCATGATACATCATTGTTATGTTGCCTGACTGCCTACACAACACTTGTTTTAGACTTGTTATACTTGGTGTACAGTCTGGCATTATATGTGATACAAGACATATAGTCGTGGTCAGCCTCAAGTTCAAACAACATAAAGATAACACCTGTACAGTAGCCCTTGTCTCCTGTTCCTGCATCCAGCCAGTGGGTGCCTTATCCATTGTGGACAGGCTGATTTGTGTACTTTATGTGAAACCTTTCCATGACCTAGTGACCTTACTGGGCCAATGGCAAGTTTGTGCTTTGAGGAACAAAAGACACAGCTGTATTGCTTCATTTATTATTTTGAATAGCTTAATGATTATTTTAATATTACGAGCCTCAGCATTATAGTTTGTATATTCTGGTAAAAAGGACAACATAAACACTGATTATTTAAACGTTTGCTACCCTAAAGTTTAAAGTAAGGATTGGGCCAGTCTAACAAAGTTCATAGAAATAACTTGTTATATGAAGGAGCCTATAGGTACATGAAGGTATTAATGTGTTGAGATATACCACATCCATTTAAGTTTGCTTAACAATCAATTAATTCTAATCTTGTCTTAGTCTTTATTACAATTTGTTTAATATCAATACCTCTCCTTAGTGACCACATCTAGAACTTTATGCTGTCTATAAATGTGGAAACTGACTTGTTCTAACAGAAGTTCTTGAATAAATGTATAACATATTTTGAATTACTGCTAAGCTGTCTGAATTCAGGTGCAAAATCATATTGTGTAATTGTGGATAAGTACTATTGTATTGCTGGTCACAGATATCCCAACTTATTCAGAACACTGCAACATACAGTTGAGGGATCAAACATGTTAAGGTATCCAAAACAAATAACAACTTTCTGTGTGATAAGTTCCACTGGTTTACTGTGGAATGTCCATACGGGTGATTCAGATGTCTAATTGGACATTATAGGAATAAAACTCTAATAGTTTTATTGCACCTGCATGAAGCAATTCCGATAAATAGTAGTAGCAATTCAGAGAGCAGGAGAGGTGGGCTCTGCAACAATGTGGCCTCTGCACAAAGATACCTGAGTTTTTAACACAACAATATTACAGAATGGGACTGATGTCATCGACAGTAAAATCGTGAAATTCAATAGCCGATAGTTGCATTTGAATTAAAAGACGCTGCAAATATTTAACAATAAGCAAGAGTAATTAAGATGCAAGATTTTCACCCAAATAGGTATGGAAATATGTTTGGTTCTTTTTGTGTATTTACAAAATAAGGCAAATCTAACTTTAATAAAATCATAACGGATTTCAACGTAGTGAGACCTCAATACATGCATTGACATGGTGAACTGAACCATTCACTGAAGGTCAAATTGTTAATACGTGCAAGAAAATATATAGGAATATGAATTTTACGCTTAGCAAAGGTCAGTTCCCCATATACCAACAAGTGGTGTCGTTCATACGAAAATGTGTACCAGCACCATGTGAGTGGCATATATCATCGTCGAAATACGGATTTTCTCTGCCCACTGATTAATTTGGGCAATTCATTTGTGTTTATTTTATTTTGTTTGCACTGTATACTAACAATAAAGATAATGATAACGGTATTAATAATATATTTTATTTCTTTAATTAGGATCGGGAGAATAGCCGAAGGCTATATCAAAACCCTTCTCGTCGAGTAAATACTAGTACATCGAGATAGGTATATACTTCATACAATACATATGAAAAAAAAAGACATAGTACAAAGGAGGAATATTCAGTAGAAGATGCAGTGATACCATGTACCGAGGCCACTTGTTAGACAAGCTTGCCATTCCATGAATACAGTACCATTACGTCCCCATTGAAGGTAATCCTTTGGAACTTTCAATGAAATAGAAAGTTGCTTCAAGAAGTGGACAGTTACACTCATATGATGCTTTGTGAGTTGCAAATAGTAGTAGATGCAATTTTTTACAATTTCCCTAATCCATTAAAGTTAAGCTCTAGGTTTCCGTTCATGATAATGTCTTAAGCCCTTGCCAAAAAACAAAACAAAACAAAACAAAACAAACAAACAAACAAACAAAAATAAATAAATAAAAAGACATGGCAAGGTTATGAAGTAGACACTGCAGTAAATTATGGGTCACAGTTTCAGAAGGATAACTTAGAAGCAGACTTTCAATTAAGAGTTTAGTGAAAAGATGGGTGTTTAGTGCATTGAAATCAACTTGAAGACAAAGGAGCCAAATATGTAACTTCTTTGTCCGTGTTTTACAGTCTGCGCCTAGCAGGAAATAAGTGACGCTTCAGTTGTATCTTGAATGAGTTGACACAAGGACCATTTCTGATGTTTAGTGGAAGGGCGTTTCAAAGTTAGGTACATGATGGAAACAGAGATGTTTTTGTACAATTAAGTACCCACGTCAACCTGGGAATGCCCAAGATTTTTGCGTAACACCTAATTTACCCTCTCTCTCTCTCCTTGGTCGGTGGATCGGCGCCCTCAAATGGTCATGGCAGGTACCGAGAGGTATTTCATATTAAAGAATCAGTTGTAATGCTTACATCTTAGTCCCACGCAAGGCTAGCCAAGACAGGACAATATTTTTGACTGACTTTATGTATTCATTGCACCCGAGGCAAGCAATGAGACTTACATTAAACAGATTCCAGTTGCTCTATCGCGTCCAGAAGAGTTGTCAAATACAGGGGAAGTGTATTCAAGTATAGGGCGTATGTAAGATGCGTATATACACTCCATCGCATTAGAAGACAAATGAAACTTGCATTGTCCTACATAAGATGAAGCATGATTCCTATATTTTTGTGTTGCTGTCCCAAGACAACGTATCAGACAAGGCAACACCGAAATGTTTGTGCATTTGGAATACGTTTATGGCAAACCAACAGGGCCATAACGCATAGGTCTTACGCGTAGCCGAGCCTCCACTACATGTAGTCGAGGCTCGACAACACGTAGTCGAGAAAACCAATCAGATTGCAGTCTCTACTAGGCATAGTAGAGGCTCGGCAACGTGTAGTCGAGCCAACAAAAAGGAATACAGTTTCCACTACACGTAGTAGAGTCTCAGCAACGCGTAGTCGAGCCAACCAATAAGATCACAGTCTCCACTACGCGTAGTGTAGGCTCGACAACGAATAGTCGATCTAACCAATAAGATTACAGTCTCCACAACGCGTTGCCGAGAAAATGTTCTTCTAGAACGCGTCGCCGACGCGTATTTGGGAAACTATGCCTCCCATAGCGTGTAGCCAAACTATCCAATCACTGATGCTCTTGTAAACTGTATTAGACCTGTTCGACTACGCGTGGAGAAACTACTGGTCTCGACGACGAGTAGCCGACGGAAACCAATTAAATGAACTCCCTACTCTATTTACGAAAAGTTGGAATTTCAATTAAGAAACTCACCTGAGAAATGCTTTTCCATGAACTGAACAAAGCGCCTCTGTGTTGTCTTGAAAAGTAAAGTTTGATACCCGTTCAACCTCCGTTTTGTTATATGGGTTACAACCATTGGGCTATGCGTCGCAGAGACCATAATTTGACTGGCTGCCTCAATGACGCATTGTGGAGAATTTCAAGTCTCGACTACAGCCAAAAGGTGCCATAAGTTGATCCATTACGCGTAGCCGAAGCTCGACTATGCATAGTGGAAAACATATTCTCGGCAACGCGTAGTGGAGACTGAAATCCGATTGGTTGGCTCAACTACGTGTAGTGGAGGCTCGGCAACGCGTAAGACCAATGCGTTATGGCCCTGTTGGCTTGCAATATACGTTTGTTTATAAAGGACAATTGATCATGTTTTGGCTTTTCCTTTTTCGTTGAAAATAGCATTTCCTTAGTTTTATTAGGATTGAAATCTACTTTCCTCACAAGCTCCCCCCCCCCTGTGAGCAACCTGCAAATTAGTATTACAATTTACGTCGTGCCCTCAGGAACAAATTCCAACGGTGTTGTGTCATTAGAGAAGAAGTAAATTTTAGGGTGATATCCTTGACCCAGTTTTTTATAAACATCTTAACGACAATGGTCCTGGGACGCCACCCTGGGGGACCCCAGATTCTTTACTTACCCAGTCAAACAAGTTGGCTGCATTGCCTACCATTTTCTAACACTTAAATATGATATGTAGACCTGCAGTATAGAGGGCACTTTGGGGGCCATACCCCAACCTGTGGTATAACAAGTTAGAACCTATATTTTCTTACAGGTATATATGTCCTCTTCATGAAAAAAAATAGGTTGTGGAATCTGAAAAGCGTTTTATCATATATATTTCTGCCTGTTTCCATGACAACCTATGCCATTTCTGAGACAACTCTAATTTGTCCTTAAAAATAATAACTTTGGTGATATTGCTTGAGGAAAGGCTAAATAAACACCAACATGTGCTCAACTGCTCTAATATAGTCACAAAATACAGAGTTTGTTCAAAGTGCCTAATCATCATATGTTAATTTGTGCAAATATATTAAAATTAACATTGAAATTAAGTATTGTGCGACAGATAACATACTATATTTATATAATTTAAGATAAAGTTTCCTTTATTTAAAAAATGGCAAATGATTAGGAACAGTACTCATACAAGTTTTATTTATCATGTTTATATGAGTATACTATATGCATATTAATTAATATGCTAATATGGCTATCATATGTCATGTTTGTTTGAGGAACCGTCATTATAATTGCCAATACAACAGATAAAGTAAAATAGCACATTGTACCATGTATTCATACCTTCACATAATTTACAGTGAACCATCCCATGGAGTCCTACAACATAACTAATGTATCTCTGGCATCAAACTATAATTCAAGATGCCTTTTAGTAAAGGAAAGCAGTATAAGTACATGTACATGCTAGATACAGAAAGCTGATCAATGATGGTGACAGTTTGGAGATTCTACGCCAAGATGCAATCATCATCACCCTCATCATCACTGTCTGTTCCAGTGTCAAAAGTGTCATTTGCACACTCATGTCCAAAACATGCACATAATTCTGTAGATTAAAGTCCTGTCTAGAGGCAATGGCACCTTCTTGCGACAGTACACTCAAAATCGGTGCAATACAAATGAGTCGGGTTTCGGACTTCCAGTGGGGCTAGCTCCTTGGTATACATCAAAGGCTTGAGGTAGCCACCATTAGACATTTCCCAGCCGTTACCGCTGGGATCCTACACTTTAGGAATGTGACTGTTGTATCGGGGTCTTTTTGTCCAAAACCACTTCCTAGTAGTCATGACCCTATTCTGCAGTCCAGACTCTTTCCTCTCCATAAGCTAACCTGTCCCTGTCTAACCTATATACATATAGAAGTACTGTTGTCCAAATTGCACACGTTCCTCTGTAAAATTTTGACATAGGCTGTATTAGCCCCAATTAATTAAAGGGTCTTCGGCGGGTAACTACCCAACATGTTTTGGAGCCTTTTACCCGTACATGTCTCTCTGAGTAGCGGCTCCTTGTCTAAGCTAAATATTCAGCAAAGACAACCCACATAATAATAAATAAATATGAACGTGGCAAATGATGAATTAGCTCAATACATGAAGTTTTGCTTATAAATGCAGACCTTCATTATGAAAGAAGAATACCTGTCAAACAAACTATAATTACCAAATTTGTATAGTACAAATTCAGCTGAGAACAATTTGACTTACCCCTGAACCAATATGTACTCTTTCTAGCTGGACAGCTTATCCTAGTTAAACCATCCGCCAGTGTTTAAGTGAAGTGGAAACAAGCTGGGGCATTATATTCAGTCCCAGTGATTGCAAACTAAACAGTTGCAGCTAGACCACCTGTATAAACCAAGGGAAATCCTAACAAGGACTGCAACAATTTACATCCTGCACCAGAAATGTAAACCAAACTCCATGATGACACCTACTCCTCAAAAAATTAAGCTCTATTTCATTGCCAACCCTGGGTCAATGTATCAACGTAATGTGTCAGGTTTGTGACATTTGAGAAAATACTGTCAATTTTGAGTACTTTTTAAATGGTGAGTAAATGTGCATTTAGGCATGTCGGAAAAGAAAGAAAGTCATTGGCATTTTTGCCAAAAACATGTTATCAAAAAAAATTTTCTTAACAGAATTGCAAGTACAATTAGGCAAACATGTAATTGTCGTAGGCCGCTGCTTGCTACCAATAGCCCCACAGGGGTTTAACCGGACAGAAAACATGTAAGCCTAAAATGTCTGAAAGTGAATATTCAAACGGAAAGATGCCAAAAGATAAAGTTAAGTAGCAAACCAGACAAGTCTAAAAACTTTAAATTCTTGTGGCCAAACTTTTAAAAAATCTTTGAATATTAACAGTAAAATTATAGGGCAAGTCAGAAAAAAAAAGTCATTTGTATTTCAGTCAAGAGAATGCAATGAAAATATAACCAGATATCAAGTACCATTAGGCAAGCTGTAACTGTCGTAGGCCGCTACTTTCTACCCATAGCCCCTGGGAGTTAACCTAACAGAAAACAAGCTAGCCTAAAATGTCTGAAAGGTGAACATTTAAACAGAATGATGCCAAAAGATAAAATTAAGTAGCAAAACAGGCAAGTCAAAAATCTCTAAAATCATTGAAGCCAAACTCTCTGACCATCTCGGGATATTTACAGCAAAGTTTGTAGAAATATTTGATCAAAAGTACATCACTGAACCCTCCTGATTCAAGTTTATTGTAAATAAAATTTGGTTCTAGATGCAAAGTCCGGAAATTTAGAACAAATTCGACCAAATCTCAAAATCTGAAAAAAAAAAAAAAAAAAAAAAAAAAAACGTATTTTATCCAATAGTATCCGAAATATTACTGTCCGGAAAAGGATAATTAACTGCTTCAAAGTTAACCTCATCTACTTTGTCATAGACTTTAATACAAAACCTGTCATTAGTGACCTGAATATCCAACTCCAAAAACACATATCTGAAACCATCTGAATTGCTACCCTACAAAGGGATATCTTTTGGTTAAACTTCTTTTGCAATTTCACTGAAATTCAGAACTTTTGATATTGAAATTCCTTTTCATCTCATTTGTAGTTTTGTAATAAGTCCCTTTTCCTGTGTTGAGAGCTTTGCTACATAAAACACAGGTATTGGGATTTAGCTTGGCTGAGGATGGCTTCTTGAATGTCGGTTCCAGGTTCATGATTTTAGGTGTACGGTACAAAATTATCTAGCCTGCAAATACATTAAAATGTGGGTGTTCTTACCAGGTCCAAGCTTCATTTTAGAAAATAATCCAGTTCACCATGTGTATATTATCAATCATGCAACACATTTTGGCAATATGCAGTCATTCTCAATAACACTGATAATGAGACAATCACATAGCAGATTTAGAATCCGACATGGACTCTGGAAATCAAAGAAATGTGCCCAGATTTGTTCTTTCTGGTGCCTCTACAACACAACACATAAATTGTAAAATCCTAATTTAAAGATGACTTCATTTGCATAAATTTAATGATAGGTTTTCTAAATTGTATTCACTTCAGATTTTTTCCCGGTAATAAATTGCTAAATTCCAACAATGCGTTCCGGAGACAGCACTTTTGCACAACTAGCCAGACCGACAACCCATAAACATAATGCCCCCCCCCCCCCCCCCCGTGGCGGACTCATAAAATTTCAGTAAAACTGGGAACGAAAATGCTGATAAGACGATTGGGATTCTATGGTCTATATGCTTTGAAGCACTTTTCAAGAAAAATGTAACGTTTTGCATTGGTACAGCACATAATGTGTGATATACATCTCGAGAGTGGCTTCAAAAAACCGAACATTTGAAGCCTAATTTGCACACATGTAATGGTGTCCACTTCATATACTCCAGTAAATTTGCTATCAGTATATCCCTGGATATATATTACCTTCATCATTTAACATTTACCCCAATTTTTGGTAATTTGGCAACTGCAGCAAACAACATCAACAAATAGAGGTATTTATATAGCCAAATAGATGACAAAATTTTGCATATAATTACAATAATAATGATGTTAATGAAATAAATTTTTACAAAAACTGTATGCCTGTTGAAAGAGTAAGGTTGGTGCTACCTTTTGATGAAATTTGGAGTGTTTATCTTAAAATTGAAGACAGATATTAAAACATTAGTGATTAGTAGTCATTTTCCACCAAAAAAAAGAGGTTGCCATAGAAACAGGCGTGTAAACATACAAAAAAACGCTTTTCGGACTCCACAACATATTTTTCTGTAAAGAGAAGACATGTGCGCACATTTTGGATATAGGTTGTGTTTTGTTATACCTTTGGTTGGGGTTGTAACTATTTTAGGGCACTTTTGAAGCATTTGCCGCTAGCCTAATAATCCATGAAAGAAGTGGGTAATGTACACCCACACGTTGTAATTTGTATAATAGGCCACTATGCCAAACACGTTCAACAGCCTTTGAAATGTTCAAATATAACAAACCTCTTTTCCCGAATCGACTGCTTGAAACAAGTTCATGTATAGTGTTAATTAAATGGTTGACAGTGCTGGCCATTTTTTTTCTGAACTTGGGGTTGCAATATGTCAATAAATTATGGCGTGTCAGAAAATCATACAATCCATCAAAGTCACACAACTCCGGCACTATGGATAAAGCACAAAATAGTGAAACTGGTCTATAATTCTTGACAATTTGAGGCTTGCCTTTGTTAAAGACAGACGAAACATTAGGTTTCCTCCACAAATCAGGAAATATGCAAGCGAGGGGCGAAACATAAAAATAGCCATTGAGACATGAATCGAGTCAGCAAAGCAACTGAAGACCTTACTAGGAATTCCACCAGGACCACCTGGTGTACTGATTTGTAACTTTTAATGTTACAGACATGCATACATACATACATACATACATACATACATACATACATACATACATGCATACACACACACATACATACATACATACATACATACATACATACATACATACATGCATACACACACACATACATACATACATACATACATGCATACATGCATACATACATACTTTCACACATTCATTAATGGTTTAAAGAGCATTGACAGCTAGACACACGAAATGCTTTTGTTGACATATCAAATGTTACGCATGCATATCTGTGTTAGTGACTGTGTGTTTCGCGCGTGTCCATTTATGAGTAAAACTGAAACTGGCCCCATGCTGATTGTATTTTGGTACATTTGTCAAGTTTGGAAATTCCCCCTCCCCGTCTCCCCCACCCATTTGAAATAGCAAATTTAGTAAAGTACCGCATGCGTTTTTACAGGAATATGTAGAAGTAGCAAAGAAACTGACCTGTTGTAGCTATCCTTGGAGGACATAAGCAATCCTCATATACACGTATACAATGTTAAATAGAAATTTTCTTATTTCGTTTTCAAATTACTTAGATTAGTATCAAAGCCGACAAGTTGTCATTTTAGGTGTCCCCTTCAATCCTCCGAAACAAGTTTTATGTTCTCGTTTTTTTTCATATACATAAAGGCAGAAATCATTTTACATCGGGGGCCTTGTGGGCGATTTGAGGGGGAAAGGGTGAATCATTGCTTTTTGGGGAAATTGTTCTTTTGTGTGCAAATTTGAGGTTCCTTGATTCATAAAATTTGTACTCCGATTTGATGTGGATTTTTTAATCTATTTTTTTTATTTCATTTTTCATTTTTTTATTTTATTGATATTTATTATTTTTTCTATTTTATTTTATTATTATTATTATTTTTTATTAATTTTTTTTTTCGCTTTGTGATTGAGTGCTTCTGGTTATGCTCGACATTGGAAACTTATTTTCATGTCATTAAAACATAAACTATGTAGTCCACATTGGGTGCCTCCCTATAGAGTTTTTTTTTTTTTTACATGCTAAAGACAAAAAGGAACGCGGAAATTAATTTGGGATTTTATTTATTAATATGCATATATCGAACTTAAATACAAATTTATGACCAATAAAGGCTGTACTGTACCCATGAGCTGTATTTGTGTATAGGGACTCTTGAGAATAAAATAACTTACTTACATCCTGTTATTGATGACAAGCGTGAACCTTTTGGAATCTGATGTCGTAGAAGAATCTGAACCTTTAAAGGGTATCTCTGATGCAGGATCAGTGATACGTATCATTTGCATGCTCTGGTTTTCTTAATAAATGCGTTAGAAGTCTCATTAGTCCTGATAATTTTCCACCTTTCAACGAAATGAGCTGAACACGGCACTTGCATGTTTGCTCCTGGGCACGATACGCAAAATTCGGTAAATTCAAAACGCAGTAATCTGATGAATTTTTCTGCCTTTCTCCTCGAAATTGATGACCAGAGTGATATTATATAGACATGAGTCACTGCTTTGATAGGACTGAAAAATATTAGGTTCGCCGATATATAAAATTCTGGAAACGCCACAATTTATCTGTGAAGAAAAATGTGCATCCAATATCCAGAGACACAGACAAACAATTTAAAGTTAAAAATAGAAACGAATAAACACATTGAGAAAACGGGGAATATCAAATCAAAATACAAATAAAAAACAAATAGAAAATAAAAACAAAAAATATAACCAAAAAAAAAACTGCAAGAAAGCAAAAGCAAAAAAGCAAAACAAAAAACAAGCAAGCAAACAAACAAACAAACAAACAAAACAAAGCTAAGACAAAAAAACACACACAGAAATCAAGACGAAAAAAGGGGGAGACCCTGTGAACTAACTGTTTATTTGATAAATTACTTTGTTCAATTTATTAAACAATATGCAGCTTTATTAGACTGAGTGTAGCATATGTAGGATTATGTTTTCAAAATAATGTTACTGTAATCAAAATGTGGTGTATTGGGTTTATTGTACCATCCCCTCTTGTTCGGTTTGTAGCAAAGTGTTTTAGGACACTTGGATTGCAGAATATATGTACGCATGTTTACACCCATCAGTTTGTTTAGTTTAAAATCAATTATTTTGCATTGATAATTCTAGAGTAAATACGCAGTTATTTAAAATTGATACTGGCGTTTCACTAGTTGCCTCCTAAGCAGACTTTCTTGGGGCGATACACTATGTTGGCCCCCAGCGAAAGTGTCGCAATACCATTTCAAGAGGCAATTAGCAGATCTGGCGATAACGTTGTCAGGCGCCTCTGGGCCAATGAATTGTACTTCGCTTATCGTGAAAGTTGCCTACTGCATTACTAATGAGCTGTGCGTCATCCAATCAGATGCGAGCAACACGTCACTTCCCACACAGCAGTCAAAATAACTCCACGAGGTCGAGGACCCACGGGAGTAATCCAATTGACAACTCCTTAAACGTGGTTTATCTGCTTGTGTATCTGTGACTTACTGGAGTAAAAGATGTCAGAATGGAAGAGGGTGCTGTGTATTGCGATCGGGAAATGTTCCCGTCGTCACCTTCACCCAGAATACAAGACGACACCCCTAACTTGCTCAGTTCCTGCTGATGAGATTTCATTAGACTTACGAGCGGGCAAACTAAGATTACTAGAGGTTTGGCTGGAATAGGCGTTTTCCGTTTCACCAGGTCAGGTATTAGTTGGAATATTCGGCTTTTTCCACTGCCTGTTGGTAAAATTACAAACGTGTCTTTCTTCTCAACAATAACATTAAATAATGCTTGCTCCTGGTGTTTGGTCGCCTGATAATTTACTCCCATCTGTTGCCAACAATCCTCAAGAACTTCCCGGAATTTTTTCTCATCCATTTTTTTCTTTTTTCCCGTGACACTGACGCTGTTTGTAGGCAGCTAATTTAGTAATTACAACTGGGCTGAGTGCGTAACACAGTTGCCGTACATGGCAGAACAGTAGCTGGATCAGGGGTCACATTAAGCTTGCCACCTGTGTCATAGACGCAAAAAATAAAGAAATGACGCCTGGAAATTAATAAAACATTATCATTTTGCGTCTCTGTGGACGCACGCACAAAAACGCGATGCATTTTTGAAAGATACAACTGCAAAAATTACCCCAAGCGGTCACGCGGTGTTTTGTATCGACCATTATCAATCTCGTGATTATTTATTATACTGATGGAATCCTCTGATGTGCGTCTTTCTATGTAACAAGCTCTCTTATTTGCTAAGAAAAAATATTCGTGGGGTATCCCTCCAAAAATTTGCCAGAATCGGAATGGATGGACGACACATCACCTCAATATAAATGCTGAGAGCACTTCCAGGCTCCTCATTGGATGGATTTGATCACGTGCTGCTCACTGTCCAATCAAATTCGTTGTTCCCCATGTGCTTGTCTCATGTCCGCAATGTTGGGAAGGTACAACTTACAAGTCGTATCACGCAAAGATTATTAGACTAAGATGTTAAATTTTCAAATCACATTTTCACCAAGAAGAGTTCCATCGAAAAAATCTAGACCCAGATATAGGCACGAGTGAAAATTTATTACGGACGGCAAGGAAAATACGCAGATTAGTCATCGCAAGGTTACACGTGGACGAAGTGAAATTTGCATTAGCCGGCCTAACAGTGACACTGACAGCGTAACACGATGTTGTTCATCACTGTCTCCGTTGGTTCACGTGGTTATTGGTATTTTGTTTCAAAAACATCGGTTGTTTTGATTTCATTGAAATGTTTGAATGGAACAAATCTGTAGGAATTTTAAAAAATTATGATCGAAGGCCGGAAAAATGTGTAGCGGAAAACCATGCCTGGGTGCATGCCCCTGACAGGCTGTGTACACTCGCTTGTGTGTTGCACGGCTTGTGGGCCTGCCGTGTTGCTTGGTGAATTAATTGACCGCAATTAAGATCAGACTCTTAACACCGCCTACGGTATCAAATTTTTCAGGTATATTGAAATAGAAAGTGCACAGAAATATAAATCATATAATTTCTGACAATTTCGTCAAGTGGAATCAATCGCAAAAATAACAGAGCCCAGGCATGTTCAATCACGCATGCCGCTTGTTGTGCAAGCGAGTTAAAAAACTGTCCAGTGGCACACGGTGTACAACACCAGATACAGGCACAGTGGCAGCGTGCTAGGGCTTAAGCCCCATTCACAACCAATGTTTTGGTAGACCAGGGATGTGCTATACAGACTTAGTCGTAATAGCAGGTTCCTGGGTAGATTGAATCCATCCTTGGTACCGTTAACAACTTTTAGACCCCTTTACATCAAGTTGGCATATTGGTAACTTTATTTTATTCAATCTTAACTTTTATAATAATGAGTTACCTACGTGAGCATACAGACCCTATATATGTTCGTTTCTAGGCTTAAGTTACATGCATGTTTTATATATTTATCATTGTGATATATGTTAATTAGGCCTATACCAAATAAAATCAATTAATCAAATTACATCAAATGAAGTCCAGTTTGCACAATTTCAGACTGGACCCATAGATTCAGTTCATGGACCCACTATTTTTCCTGAACAATCCTTAATGTGACCCCTGCTGGATATCGCACAGCAGAGGTGCTAATCCCGTTACCCCCATTATGTTGTTCGCACCTTCCCAGCAGGTGAACCCAAACAGTTAATTGAGTGGCGTGTGGTCAATACCCACTGGGCCGTGTAATAGCCTAGAAACAAAATGGCGCTCACAGAGTCACTATCCCACAATCCACTGCGCGCATCCCTACACCTGGCCACTCGCTGGCTGCGATGCCAGGACGGCGCTGCCTGCTTCCAGACAGTGACGCTGCCAAAGAAAGGCAGACGTTCGCTGGGGGGTAGTAGACCGCCAAGAACGGATGTTTAGCAGGCAATTTCACTAGCTTCTATCAGCAACAAATATAAATTATTCAAAATATAATTCAAAGTATGGTATGAAAAACCATCCAACACCATTCGACGTGAAAGTTTCGTGCAGATAAACTTACAGTTGGCGGTATATTGTTACTCAAAATGGACCGTGTATTTGAACAGCAGCTTTTTCCATTTAATGCATCCCATCACCAGAAATGTGATAGGGTTGTCTATACTTCTTTATGTTTTTGTTGCTCGTGAGCTGATTGATTAGATGCGTCAATGATTTGTTTCTACGTTGAGGTACCTGGCAGTTGAGGTACTATATCGCTTGATGACTTGTGGGTAGCATTACAGTATGAAGGGTAATATATGGTAGAAACGAAAATACTTCTTTCGTCGGTACTAAAATATGGATATGTCTGCCACTGAGTTGAAGCCATAAGGACCCTGCCGCAGGCTACGTTTCGATGCTGCTCGTATGGAACGGCTCAAAGCTGTGCAAATGCATAAAAACTACACTATTAGAACGGCTCAATGGCATTCAAACATATTATTATTAAAATTGTAAATTCTATTCTACAGAACTATACCTATAGATATTCATATTTAGCGTATAACTCGTTTGCAGAGCTGTGCAGTTGTTCTGTGTCGATAATTTCATGGAACGTTTAGAAAAATAATCAATTGTTTGCCGAACATGAAACAATGTGCTGGTAGCAAGTTGGCTTCACGGCGTGATCCAGAGGTCGCCAGTGAAAACAAACTAACGTTTACGATTGCCCCTTCCAAGATATGTTAAAAGCTTGATGGCCCGAGAAAGCTGCAATCAGAGTGGAACCTGTCTCACGGGAACACCCACGGGACCTTTGAAAAAATTGTCCTTTCTGGCAGGTGTTCCCTTCAGCCAGGTAAAAGTCGCGATTACGCCTAAAATTCTCTAGATTAAACTTTGACCTTCCAGAGTAAACATCCTTCCTCACCCACCATGTGCCTGTTCTTGTCCCCTTGCCAATTCCAAGCAATTTCTGCTTTTCTGGCCCAATTACGTCGTTCAAAGAAACGAAATACTTAATTACTGTTATTCCTTTGAGATTGCTGCGGGGTTATCCCCATCTTAAAATCCATAATTATAGGGATAGGTTACAAAGAGGGAATATTTGTCCGTGGCAATGAAGAGTTTTCTACTTACCTAAATATCATCCACTGCAGCAGTAAATTATTGATACCAAGCGCTTTAACGACGTTTCCGTTGCTATAATGACCATAGGTTTGGACTATGCACATATCACACTTTTTTTTCCACATTGGGAAAATATTGAGCTAAACTTCATAATGATTTAATTTGTATCTTATAGGTAATCAAATCTTGGTATTTGTACAGGGTTTTCATAGATATTATACATGGGCAACGATTGTATTGTCCTGTGTGTCTTGTATATACTTACTATGTTTCTCCGTGTTCGGCAGAACCCATGTATAATTCACATCAATATACTGGAAGGCAATGACCGGTAAGGCAATCCAGATTTAATAAATACGTTTAAACTTATCCAAACAGTCGAATGACAGCTTGTTTGTCGCAGGCACACGTTAAACAACACCAACTCCAAAACTTGAAGAGGGCACATTAATGTCTGAACAAATGTGAATTTAAACTCAAATAACCAGGTTGTAACAGGGCGTGAAAGATTTTGTCAAAGCGTTTTCTGTACATTTAGAAATTTCTCAGAAAATTAACGAAGCGGGTAGCATATTAACTCTTGATTTTAAAAACACACACACAGAGAGAGAGAGAGAGAGAGAGAGATAGAGAGAGAGAGAGAGAGAGAGAGAGAGAGAGAGAGAGAGAGAGAGATTTGTGTTAGTTGTAAACATGTCGCTGCCCATCTTGTTAATGGTTCACTGCCCTCGTCTTGTGGCCACTTTCCATGATTCTCGCCTTTTGGAATAAAGCAGGTATAAATTCAACCTCTCTATATGTTGTCAAATAAGCCTTAAACTTCCATTTTATGACACCAGTGTGTAATTGCAGAACGACCATATGTGTTCTTTAGGAAGATAAGATTATGAATGCAAAATTCTTCCTGGTATACAGGTTGAAACTTTCAGGGTTTATAATTTCACTGCAATGTAACGGGCTTTGCTGATTCACTTTTACACCTGACCTCAAATTGCATGGGTTGCTAGGTACACAAATATGCACCATGGGAGTAAAAGGCTGTGTGTCAAGACATTAAACCAACCGAAACCACCCTGATAGGCGGGTATAAAAAAGTACATCGATCCACAGTGCTAGAAGGCAGAAAAGTGTCACTGAGTCGCCCGTTTTGCAAGCGAAATTGTTTGATGCTTAAATAGTTTCTTATATTTAACTCTTTCACCGCGGGAGGTGACTGGAGTCGAATTGACGGCAGGCCGCGGGAGGCGACTTCAGTCGAATTGCACTGTACATATAAAGAAATATTGAAATTTCATCATATTTTAAGAATACCCATAAGTTCATCTAAGTTTGTGATTGTGAATATGATTATTGCGAAACAAGGTTTATTTGCCATATATTGCCTATAATATTTGTTCACTACCTCTTTTATTATCTTATTACTTTCGGGATACAGAATATAAATGGTGTTTTGTATCATCAAAAAGTCCTAGAATCTTGGCCGACAATCCGATTTGACATGGGATAAATAAGTGGTGAAAGAGTTAAATTGTTGTTATTTGGAAAATCACCAGATATGACTTTGCAAAGACCCTAAAGCATAATATCACAAACAGTTTTTTCTTCGTTTTTATCTTACACTATATTTGCAGCTATCGGAAAATGTTTGCCAGCTTAGCTTCCTGAGAGGAAAGCAGGTTAATGAATGAGAGAACCGAGGCATTTTTTTTTTTTTTTATTATTATTATTTTCTAGGACACACGTTGCAAAGGCATAGAATTCCTAAATAAAATTATCATTATTCGATCAATTCGACAGAGTCACAAAGCAGTAAAGTACAATTATCAAATACGATAATTTCCGCATTACATGATTTAGGGCCCCATGGTCATGCACAGTTTTTGTCATCTTTTTCTGGACATTTTATATTTGAGTCGACATAAAAAGAAAGACCAGACAAACAAAAGCGTTGCTTGCATTTGCTAACAGCACGGGTACAAGATAATTGTTAGGAGATAATGATCTCTCAATGACTATATTGTTACGTTGTTGAGTGTCAAATATAGGCGCATCTCCATGTTAGAGTATTGCTTGATCCTGTGTTTGTCTAAGTAGAACAAATATTAAACAAACAAATAAAGAAACACACAACCCCCCCCCCCCCCAAAAAAAAGAGAAGCAAAAGAAACAAACTATTCATGTGACAGCATCGAAGGTGACACGCCATAACCTACTCAATTCCACTTAGAACGTCAATTCTGCCGAGATCAGCTTTTATTCTTTGAAAGTGCGTAATTAGATTATAAATAATTTCAAATATGCCAGTATCGTCTAAAATAATGTAGTATCACAGGCTACGTTACGCATAGTTTTAGTGCGGAATATTAGGAGAAGGAGTTGGCCAAGAAGTGTGAGCATCCAAGCACAACCACCTCAGCTGGAAGCCCAGAAAAGATTTGTCCTCTTTGGTACCTGCTGGTGGCAGTTCCATGTATTCAACGTAAAATTGATAAAATTCACGGCAGGATCAGAGAAGCCAAGTTGCTTCATCTTGAAGAGAAGGCCCTCATAACAAACTTATGTGCAACACTTCTGAAACGCTTAAAAAAGCATCTGCACTCCTTTACCCAGCTACAGGGACTTTAGACATTATGCAGATTAGAAATGGGTTCATTAATCGTGGAGAATTTTTTTTCTGAAAGCCTAAGTTATTTGGTGGTAAGAAGATTGTTTTAGATTGGAAGATGCTGTGCAATAAACGTTCAAAAACCTGTCGTTTCAAGGACCACGGGGGGGGGGGGGGGGGGAGTAGTACACGGTTGTTAACCGGACATGAATTTAAAAATTTTATAGGGACCCAGAGACTGAGATTGTTCCAAACAGGCATTAAATAATAGTCTAACTGAGTGACCAATCTGTTTTGAGCTCTATTTTAATGAAAGTGTTACTTTTACCGTCTCGCCTGGAAAAAGAGTTGGTTAGGGGTGAACGTAACACTTTTTCGTGCCAGCTATGTGAATTCGAAAATCGCCAAGACAGTTATCGGTTACGAAAATGAAGTCAGCTAGAATATAATCATATACCGCAACCAGTTTACACTGGGGGATATACAATTTTTTTTTTTTTTTTTTTTAATTTCGGTTTTTGTCTTCCATCAGCCGGTAGTTTTAATTTTACATTTTAGACAACAAAACGACTCCAAAAAAAATTAAAAAAACAATAAATAACAATAAAAAAATCGTATTATATCTTGTACACTTGCGTGGTGGATACAGCAAGGAGTTGCATCTGCTTCGCGGGGAATTAATAAATAAATCAAGAAATGTATTTTCACGATTTCCCCTAAATAATCATATCAATTTGAAAATCGAAACATCAGAGATGAAAGACGCTTTATCAAGCTTATCAGAGACATACCTCGGGCAATATTTATCACTTTTCCACAGACATGTAGATGACAGTTCGGCCGACTCGTGTCGTAAATTCCTAAGAAACAATTAAAATTCGCTCGGCAAGAGTAAACAATCATACACAAAATCATAAAATATTTTTTTCTGGCTGCAATTTACAAACTTATCATAAAAACCCCAAACAATCCACACTAAAGCACCAAGCATGTGTCAAAACTATTACAATTGTAAAATAAAGCTTGTCGCATTGCATGATCTATACTATGGTATTTTTAAACTGTGGTCAGGGAAAGTTTAACAGACAGATTTTGTATATATATATATATATATATATATAGACGATCTTGGTTTCAAATTGTCTTCATGAACATTTGGTAAACGGTATTCCTTTTCCTTTCAAGTTATTATTCAAACATTAATAAAAGAAAACAAAAAACCCCACCATATTAGACATGTTTTTATCAGAGGTCATTGCAATTTTTGGGCAAGTAGGATTTGGTGTCTGTCGCTTGGATATTGTGGGTATACTTTGATTGTTATCGATATATTGCTACATGCAATCAAAACAAGATGCCCTTTGGAAATCTATACAACATCAAAGGATATAAAAATGAGACGCCCATTCTCCAAAATTCAAAAGACCGAGCATGCGTTGCACTGCAAGGGTCCATATGAACACAATTGCCTATTGTATTAAAGTATAGAGTAATCAACTTCTTGTATTTCAAATGAAATGTCTTTATGTAGAAATAGCCTGATCATTTCATATACAATAGCTTTGCGGTGAGCGAACTCTCTAATTAACATGCGTACATATACTGAAGGCGGGATGCCATGACAATCTGTTTGATAGCAGCCCGTATATTCAAATGAACAAAAATGATATGGAAACGAATAAATAAATAAATTAATAAATAAATAAATGAATGAATGAATGAATGAATGAATGAATGAATGAATAAATAAATAAATAAATAAATAAATAAATAAATACATAAATAAATGAAATTAAAAAATAAATAAATAAATGAAATTAAAGAATAAATAAATTAATAAATAAATAAACACATATATACACAAAAACAAATAAAAAACATATAAATGCACTAAACAGTCTACGGATTACATAGATTTGAACCACAACAAAAATGATCTTTGCTACCTGCAAAATTATAGAACGTTAATAATACCAATCTACATTAATATTTTTGTTCATGTCTATTGCTACCGCGAAAGGGTGGATAATTGGTGACCACACCGACATAAAATATGCTGGTTGTCTCTTGTAGCTTTCCTTTTTTTTTTCTTGACTTTTGAGAACTCTCCTATGAGATGCATGTAACTCAAAGGTTATTGGTGCCCCACTTGACCAGCACAAAAGCGTCCAGACGCAAATGTTTTCTACTTATTCTTTTCAACTCAATCTCTTGTTATAAGGGGCATTGTGCATGAAAATTGTGATTTGACCTTTGAAGACAATATACCCCACAGTCCGTTCACTGAAAGCTGGCGCACGAACTCTATATTGAATTTCACTCATTATATTTTATACTACATTGGGCACTTTCTCATGTTCGATTCTAAATCCTGTGATAACCTGTTTTTTTTTTTTTTTTTTCATTTTATTGTATTTTTTTTTATTTGCTGCAATATGTATGTCGTTTCGACGTGTACGTTCATTTACCCTCTCCCGGTAAACATACTTTTTGATGATGATGATGATGATGATGATGATGATGATGATGATGATGATGATGATAATAATAATAACAATACCATTCATCTTCTTTTCTTCTTGTTTTTATCATCGCGATGAAAACTACACCCCTTGTGTATCCTTGTGAGAATTTTTGCTGACAGTCACGAGTTATATGGAGAATCGCATCCTTGTCCTAATAACTTCGGTACAAGCATACACCACACAGAAGGATTATTCGGCCCTGTCAACAATTATTTCAAATTGCTATGGCAGTCATTAAATATTTTTATATAGATGTTGTGGAACATAGTTTTGCACGTATTATCACATATTCAACACCTGTATTAACTCCTTTCCTCATACCGTTAAAAATGTGCGGGCCATCTGACTTACCATTACGATAATAGGTGCGACTAATACAGAACAGATCCGTTCATTGAATACTAGCATCTCTTCTGTCCCAAGGTTAGAAATAACGTTGGTCAGGTTAACAGCTATTTCCGGTGTACATGCAGCATTGTGTCGAAAACGCCGGCGAAGACGTTGACCCAAGTTAAGTTGCAGGGATATGCGCAAATTACCAGTATCCGTAATATGTTTGTTGCTATGTAACTCAAATAACACACTCGTGGCTTGATGTGTGCCTGAATACATCTAACGCTGACCACTGTGCTGTTGATTTCTTAACCTGTCCACCACAATCGTCCGGCACTGTCCAAAACTCTTCCGAAAGGGAAGGTCAATGGCCCAGCACTTGAACGCTGATCTATTACCACAGCGATCCATCGCCGCCGACAACGCATAATTTTCGTCTCAGGAAGCTCTTTTGCTTCGGTGGGCTTTGTGGGAATTTCGTGCTGTTGTTGTTGTTTGTTATTAATTACATGACTTGCCACAAATCCTATGCTCGCTATTCCCCGATCGTGGAAACTAGAATTTTTTTCTATGAAATTAAAAGAGTTACGTAAGTTAAGACACTTCAGTGATGTATCGGCACGTGGGACTGACGAGATGACAATGGGCATTTTTCCACATATCTAAAATTGAGTTGTACAACTTGCATTTTTTACTGTTAAAACACTTTAAATGTGTTTGCGCATGAAAGAAGAAACAAACAAAGAAAGAAAGAAAGAAAGAAACAAACAAAGAAACAAACAAACAAACAAATAAATAAATAAATCAATCAATCAATAAATAAATAAATAAATAAATAAATAAATAAATAAAATATTTTTGAACGCCGAATTTGATATAATGAATTTCTTTGTGCAAAAAAAAACAGATATAGAGGAACTTGATGCATCCGTTGCTTCAAACAGGCGTCCACCTGAAAAAAGGCCGGTGGTGGTTTTATTCGATTTTCCCATCTTTTAAGTAGAATTTTCTACAGATTAAATATCTATAATAGATTTGCATGCCAAAGTATTTTTTTATGTGCATTATCACTCTTTCAGCGAAGTAGAACATTGATACTGGTCCATTTTTTTTTTTCTTAGTCTGCCTGACTTTTCAGTCAACGGGGCTTTTATGAGAGTCTGCTGAAGCTAGGCCACTGCAAAGTCAATCCTCCACCAACACAACAAGCAAAGGACCCACAGCAAATCACCATAAAGTTCACTTTTAGCGGTCGCAATACGTGACGCTATCAGCTGTAGCTAGAAAGTGTTAAGCGGCAAACAGTAACTGCTCACAGAGAAGATGCAAAGGATGCATTGCATGAGATGTGACAACAGTGTATAGGCGCAGCCTCTTGAACAATCCAATTACTCATTTACACAGATTTTAATTGCACGCGTACATTAAAATCTTGTGCAACAATTTGTTACAGGTGCGGGGCTACGTGGAACGCTGGTAACATTGACAAAATGAAAGGACTAAAAGGGGCATTCGTGCTAGGTTACTTGGCATTGTTAGTTATTGTGATTGCGTACTGAAAAGCCTTATATATATATATATATATATATATATATATATATATATATATATATATATATATATATATATATATATATATATATATATATATATACATACATATATATATATATATATATGTGTGTGTGTGTGTGTGTGTGTGTGTGTGTGTGTGTGTGTTTCGTGTCAGCCTTTATCGCTAAATGTACTCGTTTTCCGTTTCTAGTTGTCCGGTAATTTCTTTGGCAGTACCTGAGTACCGGCCACTTACCCGCTCCCCAATGAGTGTGTTTCTGATGCGTGCATCACTTACCGTGAGAGGAGTCTTTGCACATAGTTGGCATTATTTAAATTCATCATTAAGAAAAGGATGGATAACATCAAGAATAAAACACCATAAGGAATGAAGACTTTCGTAACTTGGTATATTAACGCCAAGATTATAACGGTAAACACATTTACTTTTTTTTATTTTCCTAAAGTGCAAATTATTGATTTCACAAAAAGCGTAGTACCATGTATATAACATATTCCTTGTATGCCTGTGGAAAATACGTATAGCAAACATATTGAAATACAATTTTGTAATTGGAACAGGACAAACAGGATTCTCGTGGAAATGTAGATTACTGCGTGAAGCGCGCCGCTGTAAAACATGCAGCAAACCCTGTACACCTGATGATCTAGAAGTGATCTGGGTACCAGTGGCAAGTAAAATTGTCGGAATCAGATTATGCAACATTTAATGCACAGCGCAAAGCAGTAGATACAGAAAGAGCGTACGTTACAGCGGTTATCATAATATTCCTATAAAAGGTGCAGTTTTGTCCAAAACCTTTTGCCACATGGTGTTTAAACGTTGTTAACTCGCAATTTGTTCATGATAAAGCTACACCATATATATGACTGGCATGATTGTTTATTGAATTTGTCTCTTTCTAAGTTAGAAAAAATCTTGTATACACGCATTCATCACAGCAGATTATGCACATTCTGCAGCCGTCTTTCTTATGATCTAATTGCTAAACAAAATAGTGTAAATACATGGAACAAAATAAGTACCCCATATAATGCAAATTAAGTGACAAAGCACTAGTAAAATTTGCAATGTACTTTTGGATTAATAAACGCAACCTGTTTTACCAAAAAAAAATACAAGAAACGAGAAAAAAATCCACAATGCTGTTGACTTAGTTTTGTTGCAACGGAACCTTAGGTTTGTGGCACATCGGTTTTCTCTTTGAATCCTGTGGTATTCGTTCATTATTATTGGTAGTAGTAGTAGTAGTAGTAGCAGCAGCAGCAGCAGCAGCAGCAGCAGCAGCAGCAGCAGCAGCAGTAGTAGTAGTAGTAGTAGTAAATAAGTTTTAATACAAGAGGAAAAAAGGGAACGATCCCCCCTACACACAATAATTTGTGTGTTTTTGCAGCAAGTATACATTAAGAGAAACCTTATACATAACTGCCCTTAAGGTGTCTGGGATTACCTGAGACCTTCAAATCAGTAATAATGAGCTCTTTTTTTACTTTTTGGATGGTGAAATGCCAATCTTTATCCATGCCAAATAGTTTCACTGTAACATGTTTACTTCTATGTAAAACTTTAAGATGAAAAAGTGTCCCTCTGTCAGTACAAGCTTTATGTGGTCAATCAGTTGATTGGCTGTTAGATGTGGTCAAATTGGTGATGTTTAGATAGCCATTCACAGTCAAAGCATCGCTAGATGTGTTTTTACAGGTGAGCGGATTATTTCCCAGGTGACTTATAAGAACCCCCATATTGTTTTTAAGTGTATAAGTCAAGGGTTTGACAGACTTCAAGAAATTAGCCTTTATTCACTCTTCTTAATGGCCTGAACAGATGTCATTTGTGAGTAATTGAAGTCAGCCAATCACTTTGGTTATCTTTGTGTAGTGAGTATCTCAGAAACATTTTTCACAAGACTTGGTAATTTTGAGACAGCCTTACTCAATACCGGATGGATAAATCTTTGTAAAATTAACGGCTAGGTAAATACAATAGTAGAACTTAGGTAACTATTGTTGTTTGGCAAAGTTCCAATTTTAAATGCTACTTTTTGCGCTCCAAAAAAGACAAATACTGTTAATTGCAGATGCTTCAAAATTCAATAACATAAAAACTATTCCCTTAAACGGAAAAAAACAAACAAACAAACAAAAAAACAAACAAACAAACAAACAAACAAACAAAAAATGGTTTCCCAAGTTATGCTTTTGTTTTTACCAGACTGTTGATTTCAAGCTTTTTATACGAAAAGTTTTATTGTGATCTTTGCACACGGTGCAAATCTGACCCTTTGAATATAATGCCCTCAAGTTTTACAAATTAATTTTAGAATATTTACGGTTACATGCATATTGGCAAAACTAAAAATGTATGCATCGATGGGTCTGTAGCTAAAAGCAAAGACAGCGTGGTAATTTTTGTACCACTCCGTTATATGTACCATAAGTAAGAGCAGACACCTTAAGCTAATGTTCAACCTTGCAAAGTGACTTAATTTATATGCCAAATATCACACAAATAGGCATTCCTTTATGTTAAACCCACATGCAAAATTGATTACAAAGCTTTGCAGAATCTGCATGCTTTGAGGATGGATCTCTAGATTCAAAGTTGTTGTATCAACACAAGCGTTTTGGGTAGAATGTGTGTTTGTTAATTGTTGGATATTTCTTAAAAACTGTTCCAGAGAGAATGGGCGAATTCATGCTTTTATGAGGCAAAAACTACCAAGTTTGGACAACTGAAAGACAATATATTCTTCTGCCAAAATATCTCAAAATCTCAACCCTATCCAAAACTAGTTGTACATCATTTAAATGCTAGCAATGATAAGTCACTGCATCGAATGTCAAGTTGCTTGCTTTTTATACACACACACATAAGTAAATTATATATATATATATATATATATATATATATATATATATATATATATATATATATATATATATATATATATATGTATATATATATATATATATATATATATATATATATATATATATATATATATATATATATAATATATATGTGTGTGTGTGTAATATATATATATATATATATATATATATATATATATATATATATATATATATATATATATATATATATATGTATATATATATATATATATATATGTATATATATATATATATATATATATATATATATATATATATATGATATATATACTATATATTGGAGGTAAAACATGCCATAAACTGGAAGACTTTTTATACTGTGGGGAAATGAAGGACGCCCATTCGCGCACTGTATCTAAATAGTTAGATCCTTTTTGTACAATATAACTTTATAACAAGATACGAAACTATATAATCTCTTCTGCTCCGCCATATGGAAAGGGTTATCATTTTCTGTTTGTATTTAAACTTATTCCAAATGATGCCGAATCATCGACCATTTGTATGGATACAGTCTTAATTGGCCTCAAGCTGGAAACCACATCTGAATCCAATCGTCACGTGCCTATACGCTTCTCAGAGCACGACCGGAAGGGTGTGTACTGCCATACACTTGTTACGCAACCACGTAGATAAACACGTTTAAAGGATATAATTACTCTAGCAGTGTGCTTTTACATGGTTTGATTTCTTTCCCATGTTTTCTGTCCGCTGAAGTGACAGTAGGTCTGGTAAAACGCCTTAAACTTTCATAATGTAATAAAAAATAAGACAATGCTATAATTTTACAATCTGCCTGCATTTTTCAATGGTGATGTTTTAATTATGTTCAGCAGTGTACCCAATCGATACACAATATGAAGCCTGGTTGCATTGGGAAGCAGGTGTTCCAACATAGCCGTGTAGCAACGACAGTATAAATTAAGGACCCAAACCTATTAGCTTCTGCCCAAGGGCTTCGACATCGGTTTCCGTACCGTACTAAAATAATAAGTAAGTCTTTTCAGTATAAAGCGATTCAATCTAGTCATGGGACTGCTCATCATATGTTGACATGTGTGTAGGTACGATTTTTTTCGACATTGTTGCACATCTACCTTTCTGCTGGCATGAATAGAACAGTAAATAATGGAAAAATTGAGATGGGAGGAAAGAGATTTTACAGAACAGGTTCGAACGAGTATTGCCAAAAAGTTATAAACTTACTTCAACTCGGAGGGAAAAAGCACACACACACACACACACACACACACACACACACACACACACACACACACACACATATATATATATATATATATATATATATATATATATATATATATATATATATATATATATATATAAGGCTCCGAAACATGTTGAGTAGTTACCCGATGAAGACCCTTTCATATATTTGGGCTGATACAGCCTATGTCAAAATTTTACAGGGGAACGTATGCAATATGGACAATAGTAATTCCATATGTATATAGGTTTAGACAGAGACAGGTTAGCTTACGGAGAGTCAAGAGGTCGGACTGCAGAATAGGATAATAACTACTAGGAAGTGGTTCTGGGCAAAAAGACACAAATACAATACACACACACACACTATATATATATATATATATATATATATATATATATATATATATATATATATATATATATATATATATATATTTATTTATATATATATATATATATATATATATATATATATATATATATATATATATATATATATATATATATATATATATATATATATATGCATATATATATATATATATATATATAGGGCGGGTGGGCGTTTCAGAAGTTTGTATCGCTAGATATTCTTGTTAATGACTGTTCAGTCTCTTCTCTTTTAAGACATCGCTGTGGCCTATTGGAGCAGCTTTCCCGTGACCCACACCCACTTTAATGGGGCTCAGGTATTTAATACTTCCTGCAAAAATCTACGGCCCTGTCAATGAGCAACAATGATATAGGGCCTTTTAAAGTTATATTTTACCAACTCCATAGGTTTTTAAAGAGCTAAACATTTTCCCGGTCTTTGATAAGGAATCTGCCTACATTTATGTACACTTTATTTTGATTTATAGGTTATTGCAACTCCGCAGTTGATATGGATGGCCTGTATTGAAACCAAGTCTGAAGTTTACGCCCCCCCCCCCCCCACACACACACTTTTTCCTGTATGCACAGTTTCAGCTGCAATGTCCACCTTCTGCATTTACTTCTTTTACTCCCTATATAGCTCTTATCATTTTCTGCCTCAGTGGCTCTGTGCCTGATATTTTTACGTTAACTTTACGTTTCTTTATAACGTACACTTATTATTGTTTATTCTCATTGTGTCGTCATTTATAATCAGGACCCCTCAATTCGCGTTCCAATGTAACTTTTGATTTGAGATATCTCACGTCCACTAATCATTACGGATTCGGAATATAAAAATAAGTACTCGACCGTTTATTGTGTAAACTGAAAAGGTGTCAAAGGAGACCTAAATTTCAGATTTATACATTGGTGACTTCTCAATTTATACATGGAGGAGCATAACTGAAATCTGACTACATTTTGGTTGCTTTCCGTCCGATTATAAACAACAGATATCCGCCATTGACATTCCCGTAGTGGAGCTACTGGGAAAATGGAGGACCTGTGCACCCGGGTTTTACTTTTCTAGGTACTCGGTGACCAAAACATACAGCCCCTCACCAAAAGGAAGAATCCGTACCCGCTCAAACATTTTCAGACTACCATGCGGGGTGTTTCTGGCTGGAACGAAATGATTCCGATGTGTAAGACACGTGCTGTGAACAGGCAGGTGGTTTCTGCGATCAGAAAAAAAAAATGAATTCCAACCAGAAACACAAGTATATGATGGTTTGTATTTACCCAATGATTTTACGCTCGACGTTTACCTTAAATTTTATATTACCTTAATTCAGCAATACGAATAGATAAGTGTAGGTTGAAGCGGGGAAAAATGCCAGAATTGCACTTATTGCAGTGAGACATAGAGTGCAAGTGAATATTATTCATCGCACAACAATGTAATGCGTTCAATGTTAGGTAAGGAACATGGTGCAAGTGCAGAGGCGTCTTGCCGGACTTGCGCCGAGTTCCTAACCTGCCTTAATGAACATTTCTATTGTTTGATCTAACTTAACTTCCGATATATTATCATACTTGCATTGTGCATACAAATATTTTGATGAAAATTAACAAATATGCCACATAGAAATATTTCTGATCACCAAATCACCCGCATGTGGCAATGCGTTATATTGTCCTGTAAACACGCACCACTGATTCCATCCACCAGCAACGTGGAATGCAGTCAACATGTTTAACAAACAAACAGAACCACCAATTCTCCCTGAAAGCTGTGTCAGACTGTTGTCTGGAAGAATGGACGAAAAGCAGACAAGGGAGGCTGCCGCGGTTCGAATCCCCTTCTTCCCTTCGACAAAAATCTTTTGTTTGGATAAAAGTGCAAGGAACATTGCAAAATTTAAGTCCATCATTTCTGCTCACAAAAGGAAGTACCTGAAATTCTGCCATAAAACAGTAAGTCATCAGTTTTGATTTGAGGTCCTCAGTGAAAGTAAAAGTATGGTATCAAGCAATAGGAAGTCCCGGTCTTGGATCAGTAACATAGGCCTAATGCATTTACATGTTAAAATAGTCATATCTGCTGGCCTATTTTTTCCAACTTGAAACATAAAATCAAAACTTTCTTTGCATTCTAATTCATGCTTATACTAGTAGCAACAATTCAAAACCATGAAATTGGGGGATCATGTGACTAATTTATTTTTTGCACGTGCATTTGTGTACCTTACCTCCATGGTTGACTGTCCCGCGCCAAATATATCTCAAGAATTACAAAAATGAATCAAATGATTTAAACTTTTTCAAGAGTAGCAGGGCCTTTCTTTAACTCACAGTTTATGAGTATATTCCCATCCAAAATTATGATGAGACATAATTTTGGATGCCCTGCTCCTGTGATATTATCAATCAATAGAAACAGGAACAGTACACAGTATTCGATCAAAGGTTGTGGATCAGTTGACCCGACTTGGAGAGGTCACTCGCCCAAGACCTTCAGTTGAAGGTCCTCAGTGGAAGTTAAGGTATGGTCTCAAACAATTGAAAAGTTCAATAATTTTCAAAAACAGCTAATCTACTGGCCACATGTGGGTACACAAGGAACAACATGATAAACAAGTTCATGATACTTGTTTATAATGAAGCAACCATCTGGAATAGAAGCAAGAGGAAGTTTAACATTTTTGAAGAGGCAACGGAATGGTTAGCAGAGCTGGACCATTTTTTATACTCAACTTCAACCATTATCGGTCAAAGAAGGGCATATGAACTTGAAAGTGCACCGCAGCATTGCCTCTGTTATTTGCCTAAGTGAAAATTCCAGACCAAAAAAAATGTGATTTAGGCTCAATTCTGAGAGTACATTCCTGTTTTGGGTCCGAGTTTGATTGGTTGCCTGATGACAAAGCATTGACTGCAGAGTTCGAACTCGGAGACGGGACAGACAGGAGTCAAGGAAGAAAGAGTGTGGCTTTCACTCCTACATGTGCAACTCCATGTGTTGCGGACAAGATAATCACATAGTCCGTAACACATACCATTATCATGCTCCCATATACCCAATCACAAGATTACAACGGCAACACGTGATTGATGGTGTGACAGGTGAAGGCTTTTTCAGTCTGTCTGTTTGTTTGGGGGGGGGGGGGGTTGTGTGTCTGTGATATTTGACCAGCGTGGTTAATTGCCATACATCTATATCATGGACCGCTATGCATATGCCGAAACGTGATCGTGGGGTCAATCTCATGTGTCATGATGCCGCCATATGTAGCCGCCATATGTAGCTAAAATCAACATTTCTTTTTTTATAAATTCTCTGGAAGTAAACATTTAGGACTAGCCAAAATCACCTTATCATAGCTTTGTTATGCACTCAATATTGCAGACGAAACCATCTGCAATTTTGGCAACATAGACAAACTATGGCGAGTCTTCATTGGAATTGAAAATCTTCCATAATTCAGGGACACATGACGCATGGGTGCCACTACGAGTGGCCTAGGCTCTGAGAGGTTGATTAGCTCCTAATTATTTAAATATTTAAGACATACATCAATACATTTTATTAGCTTCTGTTTGTAATACTCAATAAGGTGACATCTTCAACATTCACAACGGTCACCATGCAATATTTCGACAGTGGTAAAAATCAGCCTGCTTACGGCCCGGAACAATTAACTTATAACATGCGAACACATGAGCCGAACGCCTGAAGAAAGAGTATATTTTTCAGATGAAGGACTTGAAAGGGAATATCTTGAAGGCATCCGAGGAAATCTGAAAAAGGAAAAAAAAATGTGTAAGGATTGTACATATGATTTCTTTCATTTCTGTTCACATGTCCACATCATGCCAATCGTAAGTTACAAAAAAGAAAACTTATTTAATTTACGGTGTCATTAACGCTTACAACATTTTCTATGTTCATCGTATAACTTTTCTTATGATGCGCAACGTGTATTGACGACAAACTGTTCACGATATCTTTGACAGATAAAATATGGAAAATCTTACTTGGTTGAGAGTGAGCTACTATGTTTCGGTCACGAGCGATCGTTGTTGGTGAATAAAATCACGTATCCGCCGGTCACGAGTGATTTTCGACACACTATTTTCTGCTTGTATAAGACCTATAAAACACAGCAGTCATTATTCCTGGAAATAGCAGCAATAGCAGAGAAAGGTACATGTTTACACACCGTTGAGCCGTCACTCTCGCAATGAAAGACAGAATTGTCACTATTGTGTTCTCAACAAGGAAAGTGCTGTTAAATGGTATTGTTCTTGTCCGCAGATGTTGTGGAGACTTGCATTTATTGTATATTGCCTTGTAGCTTTGGCCTTGTCGGCATTTGTCTTTTTACCAATGACATAATAGTGCATATACAAAGTCTCATCTAAGTGCAAGAATGTCAAAAACAACTTGAATGTGGGTCATTTCAGCACAGTAGAAGTAATACAATGTCCTCGGCTATTGCTGGACATTTGCGACATGCTGTCATTGATCAGAGAGGCTGTAGATACAGGAACTTCATGTGGTAAAGGTTTGTCTGGTACATGCTGGACTTCATGGATATGTGCTACAGATTTCTTTAGCAATGGGCCGATCACTGCAAGTTCAGTTTCGTAAATACCACAAATAATTCCAGTATGAACTGGTTTCATATGGCTTTATCTTTTCAAACAATTCGGAAGGTACTTTAAATTTGTAATATATTCCAAATTAAGTCACTAGAAGATGGCTAAAATTATGCTGACCAAAACAGCAACTACCAGTGAGGTTAGTACAGTTAACTGGAACTGTGTGACTTTTCTTGTATAAGGTGGGTTTTTTTTTTTTGTTTTTTTTTTTTTTTTTTTTTTTGTTTTGTTTTGTTTTTTTTTTTTTTTTTTTTTTTTAGTTTTTGTTTTTTGTTTTGTTTTTGTTTGTTTGTTTGTTTGTTTGTTTGTTTGTTTTGAAGAGCAGGTACTACAAGTGAAGATGCATTCTCTAGAAGTACATCACGAGTATCTAACTGTGAAGAGGCATGTTCTTGACGAATATTAACAAGATCCCAAATACCTGACAGAAGTGAAGAAATAACAGAAGGATTGGCTATTTTAGGCTTAAGGTGAAACAAACAAAGCTAGGCACTTAGAGGAGTGCTGTCTTCAACCGGCTGTCCTGTTTTGGTTTTTATTTTTACACCCGTAAAACTATATATATTCTTGTTGCTTAGGATCTCTAGAGTATCTATACACCAAGAAAAAATTTTTAAATCATTTTTGGGGCAAAAAATGGACATTTTATGAAAAACTATACAAATTCTTGTTGCTTGGGATCTTTATATTATATATCTGCCAAGAAAAAAATATAAAATCACTTTTTTTAGGCAAAAAATGGACATTTTACAAAAGGGATCGATTTGGAGATTTTTCTCAGGATTCTCGAAAAATATAGTACTTAAAACCTCAAAAATTTGCAAAATGAAACTTCGTAGACATGCCCAGGACTGTTTTTTTTGCATTTTGGAATATGTTTTTTTTAAGGCAGTTTGATGCCCCCTAAACATGAAGAAGTGTTCATTTTCACCAGCATCATAATCAATAGTCGATTACAATTTATCTATTGCGTTTATGGAAAAAGTGAGGGAACCGAACCTGGACATGACTGCAAAGTTTCATTTTGCAAATTTTCGAGTTTTTAAGTACTATATTTTTGGAGAATCCCGAGCAAAATCTCCAAATCGAACCCTTTTGTAAAATGTCCATTTTTTGGCCAAAAAAGTGATTTTATATTTTTTTCTTGGCAGATATATAATGTAAAGATCCCAAGCAATAAGAATTTGTATAGTTTTATGGGTCTAAAAATAAAAACCAAAACAGGAGAGCGGGTTGAAGACAGCACTCCTCTAAGTGCCTAGCTTTGTTTGTGCCACCTTAATGGTTTGATCTGATTCAGCATTAAGGTGAGGTAATAATTCAAAATATTCTGATCCTGTCTATTCAGCCTGTGAAGTGATTATCTAAGAGATCTGTCAATTCGCTTGGCATCCTATTCTTAGCACAGGTTGTGATCGAGAGGTAATAAGCCACTTCCCTTTATATAAATGGTGCACCATGAGAAATATAGTATGGGTTGTAACTTTTCGTCTACAATATTTCCTCATGACAAGTTAGCCGTGAACAAACCGGGATAGAGATAACTTGGGCTATTAGCTGTACTGCTGACAGGTTGATGAAAAGCACAATAAAATGTGTTATTATGTAGACACCTTGAAAGTATAGAATCATTAAATAAAACATGGCAAGTTTGTCCTCCTTACAGCTAAGTAATTTGCTTCAAGTTCATATCAATTAACCAAGTCAAACTTGTGTTGAGGAATTTGGGACCCAAAAGGCTTCATATATAGTAAATAAAGAACTTTCAGGCACTAATGAACAGGAGTCACCCCATGAAATATTCTGCCTTTTGGTTTACACATTTGTTTTTAATTCGTATAGAACCACTGTATATTTCTTGAAATGCAATGTGGTAGAATTAAGCAATTTGTTTAATGCTTTGTTATCTCACAAAGAATGGCCTTCAATTTGAATGGTGGTACTGTGGTTGTTGGGACAGGACCTTTGGTGGCATCTGTGACTGCAGAAGTGATGATTCAAACACCCCACTGATTTTGTCTCAGAGTTAATTGTACTACGTCAAAAATAGGATGTAATATTGCCTGCAGGTGTTTAAATAAAATTCAAGGTTCTAGGTCTAATAGTTTAAAGCAGATTTCTGACACAAAATCATGTAACTTGACATTAGTATTGCTTGTAATATTCATGCCAAAACTGAAGAATTCCAGCTTAACCAGTTCTGTTCATTAAGTAGACAGTATCTGGAAATGATACTTATGCAACTTTGTTATTTAAAATTCCAGTTGTTGATTACCCAGACCATCAAATAACTTTATAAAGCTTGCTTTTTGAGGCCAGTAGTTCTGTCTTGCCAGACATCTAAAATCACGCTGAAAGCCCGCATCCATGTTGAATAGCTTGCATAAACATCCTTTGTAGGAGAGAAGCAAGTGTGTGGCTCTGCTTGGACCATAATGAGAACAATTACTAGTCCTATTATAAGGAGGAATAGTGTTTGAAAATAGAGAAAGGAAGGTTTTTTTTTTTTTGTGAAAGGGGGCGGGGGATTGGCATTCTGCAAGGGTTTGTCAATACTTTACCTTAATACCTTAATTCAATACCAACCTGTCAGGATCTGCCCGTTACATGGACCCCCAAATTATCCTATGTCATCAGGCTCTGTGTATAATGCAGACCCCCTCCCTCCCCTTTTTCCCCTACCATTGAAACGAGCAAGCATAGGAGGCGGTGAGACTCCGTCAGATCTGACTTTGATCTCACTACCTCTTTCGTCATATATTGGCAACAATGAATACCAAGCCATGCTTCATTCCTTAGATATAATGATAACGTAATGTTGGGACAATTTCCTAACAAAAAATTAGTTTGTATGTTAACTCATTGTCATGTTAAAATTTACTTTTTCATATCAGTGCAAAAAAAATGTAAAAATGTTTTGTGTGTGTGTGTGTGTGTGTGTGTGTGTGTGTGTGTGTGTGTGTGTGTGTGATATTAAATAGTGAGACTCCGTCAGATCTGACTTTGATCTCACTACCTCTTTCGTCATATATTGGCAACAATGAATACCAAGCCATGCTTCATTCCTTAGATATAATGATAACGTAATGTTGGGACAATTTCCTAACAAAAAATTAGTTTGTATGTTAACTCATTGTCATGTTAAAATTTACTTTTTCATATCAGTGCAAAAAAAATGTAAAAATGTTTTGTGTGTGTGTGTGTGTGTGTGTGTGTGTGTGTGTGTGTGTGTGTGATATTAAATAGTAATTTTGCCATGTGAAACTAATTTTTTGCATCATAAAGAGCTCAATAAAAACACAACGAAAAGCAGATATGGCTTCAATAGTATATTATAAAAGCAGTAATAAATATTACCAGACATAGGCTCCAAACCTATTGATGTAACTTACACCCTAAAGTATTAATTACAAACAATGCTACAATTGTACTTAATTTTATAATTGTATCTGTTGTTATATTTTCTGTTCCCAATAATAGATACCAACTTCAATAAGTGCTGTGCTGAATATACATGCATATATTATAAGCAGTGCTAAAATACACAATTTTCTATTTTATGATTTTACTCATATTAATAGCTACGCATGGGAATGCATTTTTTCCAGGCCAGCTCTGATATTTTTATCAGACGTTTTTACTACATGAAAATAATTATATAATTTGCTTCACACAAGTGGTCATTGAGAGCAATTGCTCCCTTTATAACCACGCACATGGCTAGACATTTGTTGCTCTGGTCATTCTCATTGTCAGGTCAACTTCTACCCTGACCATAGTCACTTTTGTGTGTTGCTTGTGGATCTCTAAAAGCTCGTGAGATTTCATGGCATGCCTGATGGACTGGCTGTGCACTATAATGTATAGTTCTTTTCCCATGGCCTGCCTTATACAGTTACGCCCGGCTAAAAGTTAACAGCCAAACGCTTTTTTCGCGTTTTGCTGGTGTTTGGCTTGTGTTTGGAAACGTTTGAAAACGTTTGGAATGTGTTTGGAAAGTGTTTGGAATGTGTTTGGAAAGCGTTTGGAAAGCGTTCGGAAAAATCTCAAACACTTTTACAAAACGTTCGAACACTTTCACAAAGCTACCAAACACTTCTCCAAACGCGTTCAAACACTTTCCAAACGCGTTGAATAATTACCTAAACGATTTCAAACACCATCACAAACGCATTTCAAACACTTCCATTTAAATGATGAAGAATCTCTAAACGTATTTTCAACAAGTCCAGCAATATATGATGTACCTACATGTAAATGTGCACTTATCCAGCATTATAGGTTGTATATATTTATATAAAACATGATCCAAATACGTTTACCCAAGTGTCTAATTCAAGTAAAAGTAATTAAAGACTTAATTCTTCATTTAAGATGTCATGAATACTTCATCTTTCAAAAACTATTTTGGAGTAAATCCATAGGCAATATCATGATCAGACCATGATTCATGATCTGATCATGATATTGCCTATAAATTTACTCCGAAATAGTTCCTAATTTTCAATTAAAATATATATAATTACTGCAAGGACCAATGGAATATCGCCTGGCTTACTCCACTGGAGCTAATTCTATTGCTTGGCTTAGTAAGCCAAACAATACTTAAATTGAGCTGCTTCTCTATTTCCATTCGAAATTTTTAAAGTTAGCCTTTTTTCAAGAACTTCACTTTCAGAAAAAGTATGACAACGAACTGTTAGATAGAACTGATTTATTTGAAAAAGCATAATTTCAACTTTATTGTGATATATACATAGTAGAGCTTTTTGGCTTATCCATAAATGAAGGCATGCACATGTTGTTGGGATTTTAGGTGCTGATAAGTTCTCTAGACACTTGTTAAAATATATTCCTGTCATTAGAGTTAGATTACCAAGTGCACATGTACATGTATCACATAGGTTTGGCGCAAAGTGTAAAGTGTTTGAAAGCGTTTGGAAAAGTGTTTGAAAACGTTCGGCTTTCACCAAACGCGTTCGGCAAAGTGTTTGCAAAGTGTTTGCTACGCGTTTGCAAAACGTTTGACTTTCACTGAAAGTGTTTGGGAAACGTTTGGGAAACGTTGGTGCGTTTGGCGTTTGTTAACTTGAACGCGAGCGTTACTGTATGTATATATATATATATATATATATATATATCTAATATCCTTATAAGTATCTCATACCTTATCCCAGGTTGTTTCTTGGTCTGGAACCCTAGGGTGTTCTACATGAACGACCTTTGTTGTGCATGGGGGCTGGTGCCTGGTCTTGTAATTTACAGGGGTCACTTGTTCTGCTATTCTGTAGAATGGTTCCATGGTAACATAAGTTTCGTGGAGGTTCCAGGCTGAGAGCTTTGACTCAAATTGTGCACGGGTGGCCTGCTTGGAAGTCACACTTCACAGCTGTTTTGTTGACATGTTGTTGGCTTTTCACCCTGGCCTCTCGCACAAAGCTCTGTGTTGGTAACCAAAGACTGTTGCCACATACTCATGAGCCATCTGGTGTAACCTTGGCCTAAGCAAGGTATCGATCGTAAATTTGTGGACCCCTGCCCTAGGCAAAAAAGAGGGGTGTTCTTTTTGCAGTCTCTGAAATTGATATCCCGCAAGCCACTAGAGCTGGGGGCTTGTACCCATCCCTTTTCGTCTAATCTTGTGTGTCAAGTGACTTTATTGGAATAGTATGGACGGTCTTGTAGCTGATTTTCACCTTATCATTACTCTCGGGTTGGTAAGGAGCTGTTTTTGTTCTTATAATGTTTATCTTTGTGGAGAAATGATCAAAAACTGCATTACAATATTGAGTCCCATAAACTAAGGTCAAACATGACATAACACCATGTCCAGAAATATATTCTTCAAGGATCAATTTAGCCACTGTCTTAGCTGACGTACCCTTTGTACAATAACTTCCAAGTCAACATGAGAACCATTCAACAATTTTAATCGTGTTTCTGTTGTCACAAAAATCTTCCTGGGAATGGGTCGCAAATGCCAATTCCACAGGTTTGAAATGACAATTCTTGCATGGGCATATTTTGTATTTTGCATTGTTTTCTTTTTTTAACTTATATGCACAGAAAGGTAAACAAGGATGGACACGTGCTGCCACAACCTTATACCTGTACATATTAAGCCAAAGAAATCTGCATATCATCTAATAGTATAATTTATCTATGCCATATTGACCAAGTTAGGTGTGGTATGCACCTAACACTTTTGGCATGAAGACAGGTGGGAGCATAATTTGAAATATATTGTCAGGATCAAATCTGACTGATGGATCTCAATTGTATAACAAGACAGCTTCTTATATAAAACCTTTAGCAAATATTAGGTTACTTTGGTTGTCTCCAAATCCTGGATAATTAAAGAGGGATTGCCATCTTCCAATTGCAATTGCTTAATTGTGGTCTCTGAAGGCAAATTCAGTAATTGATCAATTATCTGCTGACTTTGTTTATCAGATAGTTGTTGACCTTTACGCATCAAAATTGATATCCAATTTGAGTCTCACTACAAATCCGTCCAAATATAAAAAGTATACATCAACATGACCAATTGCAAATAAGTTCTGAACATTCATCAAGCTGTGCATCTGCCATCAAACTTCAAACAGACAACCTCCACAAAATAATAATGTCTGTCCTGAAAAGTAGGAGACAACATCTTCTGATGGAATCAGAGAGACTGCACCAAATTTTATATTCTGTCATCACGCAGTATATGCAGAAAATATTGTTCTACTGGTTTCCAAAAATTAAGATGGAGGTATTTGGGTGTAGAAGTTAGAAAGGGGTCAGTGAATCATGATTTGTCTGTGCATTTTCTTATGTAAGAAGTCAGAATGAAAGGAAATTGCATGCTGCAGAGCTTTTCAATTCTATGCTTACAGCTTTGAGTCAATACAGCAAGCCAATACCTATTTAGTAAGTTGTTTTCTTCTACATGTAATCCCTTTCGCTATGTACATTTATACATACAAAGAAATGATATAGCTCCCAAGCACAGCTCCTCTTCTCATCAGTACAATGCTTTGCAGACTGGCCAAAGTGCTTTCCAGTATCTCAGTATTTTTTTCCTCATTTTAGAATGGAGGGTACATGTATGCATGGACGATGATAAGAGGTTTGTGTTTGTTTGCTCTCTTAAAGAATCCTCTGATACATCATATGGTGCATTTTCTGAGGACGCATAAATCAGGGTGGTTTCTTATTTCTTATTTTATACATGGATATATTTTTTGCAGCTAGTCTCTGTAATGTGTTACCATATCGGTCAATAAACATCTTGAATAAATATACTGACTCAGCACTGTTGGTCTCATGTGCAAGAACTTTGTGTTTGGTTTTACGCTAATGTAGAATAGAGGCTGAACTTCTGGGCAATCAAAATTTAACCATGATCAAAATTGCTAGCCATCAAACAAGCTTTGCCAAAATCCAGTTGGATCAATAAAGACATACATCAGGCAAAAATATATATTATGGACGAAAACATCTCTCTCCTGACTGAAGACAGGTACTAACTAAAATTTAGTAGTAGCTTAAAACAAGTTGATGCATTGAGCTCTCATTTTTATGAGGTATTGTGCTCCATAGATATATCGTTATATATTGCCATGTACAATTATGACTCGCTCAGAAGCTAGTTTATATAGCTTTTTAAATCCACCTTATGTTTGCTTAATAATGACTCATTTTTATCTACCAATTTCAATTTCATAATTGCTCATCCCTGTTTTACAAGTTTACCAAATAAAAGTGTATAGTGGAATACAAAGTTGTACAAATCAGTGCATACTCTGGCAAATGGAGTCACTCATGACACATAGATGCCATGAGCAAGACCAATAGGAATATTACAATCCATGTGATGGTAGTTAAGAATATTAAACTGGAACTGATCTCACTTGCCATACAGTTTAAACTTAAATCCATCATCATTGTTAAAAATAATTTTATTCGAGTATAAACCATCTTAATCATTTTTCTCTAGTTTCCTTTGATTCTGAATAACTTGCGCATATTACACAATGCATTGTTTGAAATATATTGCACTGATCTGATACTATTGGTTTAATAGCTCACTAACAGCAGTGGCATCTGTGTTAATCATATTTACTTCCATTGGAATTAAATCTTTCTCTCTCTCTCTCTCTCTCTCTCTCTCTCTCTCTCTCTCTCTCTCTTTCTTTCTTTCTTTCTTTAGCAGTGAATTTGTCTGACGCTTTCCTCAGACACTATTGTACATAGAAACTCCACACTTAGCATGATTGTACGTCCATACAATTGAGTTTGACCTTTTGATGCAGAGAGTGAAGATGTTTAGAATTATACAAATTAGGGACATTTGAAATTTTAAATCTTGAATATCCTCAAAATTGTAATGGAGAGAGATGCCATTCTAACTTCTAATTGAAGGGGTAATTGACCATTGCAGATCTAACTAATTTAAAACAAAAGTTAGACCAATTTAAATCATGCTAATTAGCAGCCTTTGAAACTTAAACTCTTGAATATCTTCAAAACTATTATACACAGAGATGTCTTTTCAATTTCTACTAAGGGATTATTGACCATTGTGCATGTAATGAATCTAAATCGAAAGCGTGCCTGATGAATTAAAAAGAAACGTTGTGGCAATTTAAATTATGCTTAACAGCACCATAAAAAATTTAAAATCTTAAATAACTTCCAAGCTACAATAAGTGGAGATGCGCCTTCCAACTTCTACTCCTGTGTTATGGACTAGTTGTACATTGCCACACTAATCTGCTTTAGAGACACACGCACTGATTTGCTATGCAGCAAATCACCTTTCCTAGTTTTTTAACTGTGTTTTTGAAGGACGTCTACCCAGCATATTGGCCCTAATTTTGATTACTGAGATTTTTTACAGAGAAACCTTCATTGATGTCGATTAAGTCATATGCTCACAATGGAACCCCTCAGTTCTTCTCCTCACCTGCATAGCGGGAGATGATCTATGTAAACTGAAAATATCCCCATGTAAATAGTGCCTGGGCTTGCTAATTGCATAAACTATTGCATATGCTTCAGGTTCAATTACTGGCCATTTTTGTTGGAATTCACTGAGCTGCTGAGATATATGCTCTATTGCTATTACACTTTCTTTGCTATTTTGTGAAAATATGGCCTCTACTACATATGAGCTTGCATCAGGATAAACTTTACATGGTTAGTCGACATAAGAGTAGGCCAAAAAAGGTTCGTTTATGAGTGTTTCTTTGAATAGTTCAAAAAACGTTTTGGGCTGCCAAAAAATAAATGGCATAGCAATTTGGCTGTAATTGTCCACGTACTTGCAATAAAAGCCTGGCATCCCCCTCGCCTCCTCCAAACAAAAATCTCTTACACCTTTTCATGTGATGGGAGGAGGCATGTCTTTTAGGACATAAACCTTTTCAGGGTCCAGGTGTGTACCATTAGGTATTATTATGAATTATTAAGTACATGTCCAAGATAAAAGACCTTTGTTTGGATGACGCTTCGATGGCTTGCTTTTCATGCCTCCTGGGTAAATCTTTTGGCAACTTCTGGTGAATCAAGTACGTGTTTTGCATATAGTTTTGAATGAATTATGATATCATTAACGTAAATGTGACAATACTGGTTAATTATGCATCCCGGTACTTTGTTCGTTGTACTCCGGTACACACATGGGCTGAGCCCAAACAGCATAACTCGGAATTCATATATACCTTTATGACATATTAACACCTTCCCGTCGGGGTCCACAGGAAACGTGAGCCCCCAAAATATGCTTTGATGTCGTGGTCTGCAATATACGCGGGCCCTCCATGGCAGCATGCCAATTTTGTTTTCGTAAGGGTTTGCAGGTCACAAAAGTTATCTGTGAAAATAGTAATCTATAAACAAGCAATAATATGTTCCAAGAATGTAATATAAGACATGTTTTATATAGTTTATTGCATTTAAGTAGGAAAATGTAATAATTATTAAGCGATTTGTGTAATTTTATTCAAAAAAACAGTTTGCATGTTAACCTTCTGTTATGTCAATTCATTGTTTCATATCAGTTCCAAACAAAGGCACCCATGTTCATTTTTTTTTTCATATTCAATAGTCATTTTGGTATAAGATATTTACAATTGTTGTAATATAAAGAGAATAAATATGGCTTCAATATTTAGTGTTCTGCATAAAAATAATAAAAATGACATAACAAAGGCTGCAACTCAATAAATAAAGTCTAGAATTGAAAGTGTTAAAGCTGTTTTATGTTACTGTTTCTCAGAAATTCTGATTTGCCAACAGTTGGCCATTGTATCAAACTGGATCAAACATTTGCTGTCCAGAACCGTGATATTGCATCCCCAATGTTTGGCAGTGGGTATTCATGCATGACAACATTGTCATTCAATTTTCTGTAATCTATAACTAGTGTCGTGCTGCCAATTTACTTGGGCACCAAAATATTTCGGGCTGCGTAAGCATTGCAGGTCGATTTAATTATATATGCTTCCAGCATATCCTCTAATTGCTTTTCTAACTGGTGCCACATTGTCATTGGGGTTGTGTAAGGCGTATTTCAGGGGCACATTATCTTTGGTTTTTATTTTGAGAGACTCTGCACACATTTTGCCTTGTTCAGTATCTTATGGAGCAAATATGTTTATTGTTTTTGTGCAGCTGTTCTAATGGACCTCTTTGGTGGTGTGAGATGAGGTCCATATTACATTTTATTCACTGTCATTTATATACTGGCTTTTAGAGGTAGTAACATCTGATACTTGCCTTCCACCATTGTCTAAATAGCAATATCAGTTTTATTTATTTATTTTACCTATTCGAATAATATTTCCTCTTGGAAGTGTTTACATTGTGTCAGCAGCATTTATGATATACAGGTGTGGAGTGTCACTTTGCTGAATTTTTACATAGCAATCTGGAATGGCCATATCTGGATGCTCATGTAAATGAGGTTATTGTCAGTTTGAGTAACACAAAACAGCCTGGTTGTATGAGTCATTTCAGGTCTACAGGTACTGAAATTTCACTTTTGGCATGGTCGTGGTCTTTTCAACTACTTCTTCCAAGCATATTTGTTCCAATCAAATTTTCTTTGTAGCAAATTAACTTCAGAAAGAATTTAAGTGTTACAATTGCATCATCTAAAGTGGCTTTTGCTTCTCACCAAAATCACTACCCAGCAGTAGGAGTTTTGTAATACCTTCCAACACCTCAAATGTAGCTTCTATGGATACCTTCCCTGCTTATAAAGGTACTCTGATTGATCCTTAAGGAGTCAAATTATAACCAGTTACTCTTATGAACTGAGGGATTTTGATAGTGAGGAAATAATATTTTTAAAAAATGCTCCTGGCATACTGACAAAACAGCAGCAGTATCTACAATAGCTCTTATTTTGAGGCCTTCTATTCCTACATTATATGTGGATGTGTGAACCGGCGTTTGGCTAGCAATTTATTTAGTGTGTTGTCTTTATGTAAAAGGAAATTAAATGGAACTAAAAGAAGTTTCATTCAGTTTTGTTCATGTGTTTTCTATTGTAACTTGCAAGCCTGCTTTAGTGTTGCATTTGACAATTGTCCCCTTAATCCTGGCATCAAAACAGAATATTTGATGCACAACAGCACTGAACGAGATGTGTTTGGGACCAATAATGAGTCAGACCATGAAACAGTGACTCGTGATAAATATTGTGATGATGTTTTTCCCAGGAACTCAAAAAAGAGGGAAAAAAAGGGAAAAAAACAACTTCAGGAAATAAAAAAGCATGGCATCGCAATGTTTTGTCTCATATTGCTGCTTCTTTCCTGTTCCGTTACTTTTAGCACTTGCTCAGGAAAACAAAATTCCCGAAATTGAATGATCAAAGTTGCACATAAAACTTGTTGACATATTTGCATTGGATCAAGAAAATTGTGAGCCAATCAGAAAAATCTCAAATGTCACCAATCTCTCGATTGTAATGACAAGAAAACTGTTTTGGTACTTTCTTAAAGTATTCACTTTTTATCTAGGTCAATAAATATGTTTGCGGTTGATGCGAAAATATCTTATATTAAAAATGTGATTGCTTCTAGATATTTGCTATTTAAGATCAAGTAAAAGTCATATATGTAGCTTTAACTTGCATGATAACAGACATTACAAGGTTTGATCTACCTTCGAACTGCAGGCTCTGGTCCATATAATAACCCAAAGCATCTTGATTTGAAGGTCTACTTTGCCATTTTCATTAAAGACATTAAACAAAAAAAGCACCATAGCTTGTGCAAGGTCAAGCGCTTTCCTTGCTGACATTTAAGGAAGGATAATGTCTGTAAAAATAATAAGATGCTCGAATATATGGAGAAGTTAACCAAAATATTGCAGGAACTTGTAACAGAGTACACAAGGTAGTGGTACGAACTTTTTTTTGGGGGGGGGGGGGGGGGGGGCAGGTGGAGCAAGTGCTGTCAACGAAAAATAGTGCTTGCCCACTAACAAAACTGACTTGCCAACTTTCTCAACTAGGAAAGCAAAGTACCTGGTCCACTTTCTTATGAACATTTTATTTCTTAACTTACCTGCATTGCACACATGCGTGGTGAGAGCAGTGTACACATTGATGTACAAATTGATGCACCATAACAAACTGGATTATGATTAACCAGGAAAATCACATATATGATATGTGCAAAGTTACACAGTAACATATTTGACTATCAACAGAAATCAAGTCTGTATGCACAAAAAGCTGTCATATATATACAAAGTTGAAATATGACACATGACTAGTTTACATCTAGAATGTGTCTCTGAACTTGTGACAAATACACCTTTTACACATTTGTGTGTCCGGGTAACCACATGTAATCATAGACGAGTAGCAAGATATTATAATCTGACTCATTCACCAATCTTAACACACACACACATACCAAAAACACAAAAAACAAAAACAAAAACAAAAAAAAAAACCAAAAAAAACAACAACAAAAAAAAAACAAAAAACAAAAAACAAAACAAAACAAAACAAAAAACAAAAAACAAAAAAGAAAAGCAATGCACATTTGTAATGAGAAGTTTGAAATATATGTGTGGTTGTTATCCATGTGTATTTGCAAGTTAAAATGTACTCTTAGGCTGCATTCCATACGATATTGGCATCAGACCTAGGAACCTTTCCGTAAACAGCTTATCATGATTTTAATATTTCCAAAAAAAAAAAAAAAAAAAAAAACAGTCACTCACCTGGATTACATACCTGTGAATGGTGCAGTGTTTACATTGATGTACAAATTTATGTGTGATAGAAACTGGATTGCAATATAGCAGAGAGACTACACATATGAGATGTAAAAAGCGACACACTAACATTACTATTAGATTATCAATGGAATCAATCCTATAGATGTATAAATCTGTGATACATATATATGAACTAAGTTATGACACATGCTAATCCACATCTAGGTTTGTGTCATTGTGATACATTTGTGTCTCCGGATAACCACAGATACACATAGACAACTAGTAGACAATTATAAGCTGGCTCAAGCACCATTTCCTACACACAAACTAACCCTAGATATAGAATTGAATGATCAACGTGCTTGTTGACAGCTTAGGTTTCATTTACTTTTGCTCAACATTAGCGTGGTCAAAACTCAACAGGTGTGCACCAGATATACTAAGACAACCATTTCTTACAAGTATACAAATCTTATAAATCACATCACTATATAAAAAGTTCATTCAAATGTTCACACAAATTTTTACATGGATGCCCAAAGCATAGGAGCTAATACTCCAAAATTACACCAACACAGACACCGGGGATAATCAACACGATTTTCGCATTAGTCAATTTGTGGCCCAACATATGCCTTCTCTTGTACTGGTACAATCCTGTTCTTCCACAATGGAGACACATTTAATCATATTCAAAATATTGCCAGTATCATCCTGTACAAAACAAAAGTCTGTACCACAACGGCAATAGTAACAATAACAAAAGTGAAGTATTGAGGAGGCCTGGATGCCATTTATTCGCCAGAATAGCCCCAAGACTCAGGCACCTAGATGTGTCTAACAGTGAGCCTTGCACACATAGGTAAATGAAAGATGATATGGACTACAACAAGGTCTTTCACCTTAAAGTACATGAGAACAGTGAAACACAGACTATGAGGTTTTTCATATGAGCATTGAAATGCAGATGGTTGGCCACAGCTTACCTTTTTGGGGGCTTGTATTGCTGAACAATGGTGAAACGTGTACAGTGAAATTGTTAATACCTGAACAGCAATGGTGATGGCTTCAACTTGATATGACTGCTGCAAAAATCTAGAAATACAAACAAAAAAATTAATGGTATACTGCAAGTCTGTTGCATTAGCGTTTTAAAAACTTCGATTTTCTGAATATGATTCAAAGTTAACTCTAAGCATCATGGCATAAATGGCATTAAAGGTGAACCCAATAGGTGACTGTGAAAATGTTTCTCCGTCAACGAACAAAAATTAATGCATTTTGACCTGCTCTTGTTCCAGTTGTTAATTAGGTTGAAGTACTACAGAAGATGTGAAATCTTCATACATGAATGTGGTTTTCTTTTTACTTTTTTTGGAGTGGTCATGCTTGTATCGTTCGGCAGCAAAGATGTGATTTGTATGATGAAAAAACTTTGCCTGAAAATTGAACAAGGAGAGTTAAATTTCAAAAACTAAAGTATGAAGTGCACATAAGTGCCTTGACAGCATTAAAATGTTGTATTTTAGATAGATTTATATCCCGACACAGATTGTTCACAATCTGTAAGATAAAATCAGTAACTTTGTGTATATTCGTGACTTACTTTGTACTTCGACTGTGTAGGTACTCGTATCGCCCGATATTAAGTTGAGCTTACCTCACTCATGTTTTCGATGTTTGAGTTGCAATTTATATCAATGACAAGACAGAGCTTTAAACTGGGCCTTTTCAGGGTCCAGCATAATGAGGTTTAATAGTGGAATCAATCGACCATTAAGAAGAAGAAGAAGAAAAGAAGAAGAAGGAGAGAAGAAGAAAGAAGAAGAAGAAGAAGAAGAAGAAGAAGAAAGAGAAGAAGAGAAGAAGAAAAGAAGAAGAAGAAGAAGAAGAAGGAAGACGAAGAAGAAGAAGAAGAAGAAGAAGAAGAGAAGAAGAAGAAGAAGAAGAAGAAGAAGAAGAAGAAAGAAGAAGAAGAAGAATGAAGAAGAAGAAGAAGAAGAAGAGAAGAAGAAGAAGAAGAAGAAGAAGAAGAAGAAGAAGAGAAGAAGAAGAAGAAGAAGAAGAAGAAGAAGAAGTTTTCCCATTGTAACACGTTCATATTTCTCTTGTTATTTTCCACAGCGGACAGTGGTCTGGAACGTAACATGCATCTTTAGTCCTGAGATGGACGACTTTACGTACGTGAGCTCAATGCCCGGAGTCGGTCAGGACAGGCCCTGCAGGTCGTGTAGTCCAAATTCATTCCAAGAATGACCTTGAGGTGTACGTCAGACACAACTGATGTTACCACCAACTTTATTTACAAATATTGCCAAATAGTGTATATTGCTTACCTCTTTTTTTCTAATAATCGCATATTGTGTACTTCATATTTTTTCAGGATAGTATCCGCAGTGTTGTTTGCGTGTGTCTGATTATGTTTTGAAACCTTATTGCATAACACAGCCCAAGGTGAACTATCAATGTTTACCCGCATGTTCACTGTGCACACGATCCAAGTTGACCTTCCAGCGATTGTCGACAATTAGATGTTTCATAGAGTACTCTACGAAATGGTTTACTTTTCACAATCCAAGTCCATATCACATTGCTATTTTCTATCAGCACTGTATAATTACAATTAAGTAAAATTGCAGAAAAGCATTTTCACTGTTTCGTGACTTGTCATTAGCTTCATATAAAATGGCGGCATGACTACAGCATATTTTTCTTGTACATGCCTACTCTCATACTCTCCAACAACCGAGATCTGTCCACCAATATCTCTTGATAGTACATTCAATGAGTGTATTAGAAGGCTTTATGATATATTATTGCAACTATGGCAACAATTATGTGGTGTTATTTTGTTTCATTATCATTACATTGTTGATGAAAACTGGACTTGGAAACCCAGTGTAACCAAAACAATGTCCTAATGGCTACGGATGCTAATTTGGCTAATTCGCATTTTGTTTGCACCAAACATAATCCCAAGTCTAAAGTACATTGTTTTCTCCTATTGTTTTCTCCTTCTTCAACATCTATCCTCCCTTTTTTATACCCATTTATGTTGCAAGTGAGCATCATATATGGTTATTTTGCAACAGCATTTTCGACACCTTACCACATTCCGCCAGGTATTTTTGTGTTATCAGAATTTATGTCTCGTTGCGTTGCGTCAGTTAGGTCTCAATACATGACGATATGTTATATTACTTTTTTCCCATCATTACGTTGTGCCCCTAATTTGTATAGCACTGTTTGCTGTTGCACTTACACGTCATTTACCTTGTTTCCCATAATAACATACATGTTTGTAACTTACTAAATCACGAAGGCGTATTAATACTACGCCAAGTCTATATTCATGAATATTCGCGAATATTTGTCACTGTGTAATGTGTGCATTATACATGTATTTGGTTACTATTTCACAGTATAAATATATCCTATCACACTCCTAGGCTGTTTCCAAGGTCCTTATAATTGACATGCATTTGATATGTCCAGAATTTTACGTCTGTATTCATACCTTTTCTAATTCTTTTTGTCAACCGATATTTTATCATATTCCAATATGTATTTTATTTGTTGGTTTTTAGATGTGCAAGTCAACACATGTGTTCCAATGACCTCTACATGTATGGAATGCTATTTTGTCATGACATCTCCAAAACATGTGTGAAACTATGGCATTTGTTTTCTCTTTGTGGATAATATTGTAGATCAACAGCGGGCGCCTATTGGTATTTTTAACGTACAGAGAATATTGGTTAAAATTATGTTGGATAAGGTTTTTATTGATACTTTTAAATCTCGTTGTGTTTTAGGACTGTTACTCTGCAACACGTTCTTTAAATACTCATTAAAGAGAAGTATGAATTTATCTAATGCCATGTGTCGTTTGGTACTGCTTGTGATCAAAATTCAGGACCTCGACCTAATGTGGACTTTGTGAAACACCTTCAATAGGCACATGCTAATATGCACAGCCTATGTAGACAACATAAATTAGATGAACTTTAAGGGCTGGTCAAGTTAAACGAAGTTGATATAACGATGTTGACACAAAGTTTGCTCGACAATTATTGTCATACTGTGATATTATCCACGAAAGGCTTTAACTACCGATTTGTAAGGACAGACACGATACAGGTGTGGTGTAGCATCTGGTTGTATTCACAATTATGCAAAGCAGTTATGTGGGGTAAGTTATGGAAATTACCATCTAATGGTTTAAAATTAATTTCATTTATCTTTTCCGCAGAACGCAAAAGGCATGTCCATGATCCTACATTTCTTTGTGGCGTCGAGGTGCCCAAAGGTGCCAATGATATACATTTATGTATCACATTAATTTCAAATTTGCAGTGGAAAAATACACATTTTTCGTGGAGCGATCATGTTGTAAGAATAACTAATAAAGCAAATGAAAGAGTTGCATTGTTAAAAGGACATTAATACATATTCTCTCAAAATGCACCATCTGAATTATCTAACTCCACTCTTTGCCCCATTGTAGGGTATGGTTGTGTCCTGTTTGACAACTTCACTAAGAATTATCTAAATCCTGGAATCAGTGCATAACACAGTTGTTCGGATTCGCACTGATCGTTTAAGGTTACTTACCGAGCTCGATTGGGAAATCCCAGTGGTTCAGCGAAAATGCTTTAAATTACTCTTGTTCTGCAAAATGGTTTATGGTAGAGTGCGAGAACATCTTTCTGATTTGATACCACCAGTGATGCAGAATGCGGTTGGCCGATGTGTCAGAAATTTAAATATTCTTCAGCTTTAACGTAAAGTTAGATTTCAATCCCCCTTTACCTTTTTTAATAACAAAACTTTGGAACAACGAGCCTGCTGATATAAGACACTCACCACTTTATCTAGCTTGAAAAAGAACATGAAATTGAATTTTTAATGTTCGAGGATAAATCCTTAACCAAGTTATGCCTTTGACCAAAGTTTTCTGAATGTTTGCCATCACAACTGCGTCTTGGTCACTCATGACCGCGTTTCCGTCTATTTACAGTAAATATTTGTATAGCCAAAGTGGGTTTTCAGACTGTTGATTTAACACGTTAGAGTCACCTGCCTTTGCATGCACACTTTATGCGCGCCACCTGGTAGCAACTTTGTCTGTGCCAACACGCTTCTGTTAATTCCGCCTGTCAATGTGAGGCAAACAAAATAGTCCATCTCTAGGTAATATAATTATGCACTATGACTAATAAAACACATTAGAATCCTTAATATAATAATTTCTCTGATAATTAAACACGTTGATTGTCATAACATTGCTCATTTTAATGAACAGTTGATTCCAATATTAAGACCTCATTATCGTCCATCCTTGACCCTGGAAGCCCCAGTTAAAAGCTGATTTGTCACTGATATAAATTGCAACTCAAAAATCGAAAACGGTGGCTGAGGTAAGCTGAATTTCATATTGGGCGACAATAGGATGCTTTCGTGGGGTTTGGGCTATATGAGTGCCTACAGAGTCAAAGTACAAAGAAAGTCACAAAAATACACGAGGGTACTGATATTATCTTGCTGATTGTGAACAAATGTCGCGATATATCTATCTAAAATACGGCATTTTAATACTGCCAAAGCACCTATATGCACTTCATTCATTGTTTTTTGTTATTTCATAATGTTGGTCATCATCACTTGGTCACTCATGCCCGCGTTTCCATCTGTTTTCATTGAATATTTTTAGCTGATGCATAAAGTGTTTGTGGGGAATATATCGTATCACATGAAAATTGTTTTTGGACTACCCCCAATATGTTAGTCCTCTTCGAAACTTATTACAAGGGTTGACTTTAATAATGGCAGCCGGGGCTATTCTGTCACCTCTCCCGAAACTCCATATCTAGTATTTTGTCAAACATTTTGTTCGAAAAGACCTTATCTGGAGATCAAATTTATCAAAATACATCTGTAAAGCAGTGCGTTTTCCTTTTTAGCACTTGGTGTCTTACTCAGTTTAACTTTGAGGTAGAGTTTATCAACGTTGATGTACTTATTTACATTTTATGTATATATATATATATATATATATATATATATATATATATATATATATATATATATATATATATATATATATACATATATATATATATATATATATATATATATATATATATATATATATATACATACATATATATATATATATATATATATATATATATATATATATATATATATATATATATATATATATATATATATATATATATATATATATATCTGTGTGTGCATTGTATCTCTGGAGAAGCCCCGATTAGTTTAATGTAACGACAGGGTTATCCAGTTGAAATCAATATGTGTACGACAATATAGTCACGTTGCAAATTTCTCTGTCAAAAGAATGCACTGCATATGCTATACGTTGCGGACTGCAATACAACAACCGCACAAGACCCCCTTTCAAGTTATGATGGGCAATGAGAGGATCAGCACACTCTATGATATAACTCACTTTTCAGTCCGACGGTTGGCTACCTTCAGGGTTTAGTTACAAAGCAACGTACATTATTATTAATATGTTGGGCATTACCAGTACAGTATGACTATAAACTCGGGCATACATGGAAGTTTGCGGGGATGCAATTCACTAAAGGTAATTTGAAGTCGGCAGAAAAAGTGGACCACCTTTCACTCTTTGGTTCGGTATTTTAGATGTAATTTCATACTACAATCGCCATGTGATAATTACCTTTGATTTCATCTCTGTGCAGCGGGCCTCCCGGCCAGGGCACCAGCAGTTGCAGTGTTACCAGCTTCTTGAGCTGACGACAGATTATGTTTACCGGCCCGCCCCACCCTTATAATTAACACATGATTAGGCGCCAGGTAATAGCAGTACGCCCCATTCCCTCTAGTAGAATCAACGCAAGTTATTGTTCTTGAACCAAACAAATTAACTTAATATGCCTTGTTTCATCGGACGACTTCAGCAAACAATACCGTGGTCAGACTAAAGAAGGTATCGTAATTTATTGTGGGCCGGTTAACATATAGAATTTAACATTATTATTGCAGCTAGACTCAAAAGAAAAAAATTTGGTTTAATGTAGCTATTTTAAATTGAACAATCAACTTAATTTACTGTAGCCATGCTAACCTAAACTAACATCATCTACCGTGCTTTAACATTTGAAGTCAACTTATTTATTTTACCTAAAGCGAAGAAATTAGTTTAATTTACTTTGTTTAAAGTGAAGAAACCTTTTTGCTGTATTGTGGTTAATGTGAACAAATGAATTTAATACACTGCAGCTTAACTTGAAAAATAAAATAACTATGATTTACTGTGGCTAAGCTGAGGAAATCAACGTACTCTACTGTGGCTAAACTGCAGAAATCAATTCGACCTAACTAAACTTTACTAAAGAAATTAACGGACTCTGGCTAAGCTTAAGACCTCCACTCAGTTTTCAACTCCTTAACTGAAAAGAAAAAAAAAGAGAAGTGTAATTTGCAGTGGTTTAATTAAATATGTTGGCGTAATTTACAGTACCTAGATTAAAGAGACTAGCATAAGTTAGTGCAGCAAACCTAAATAAATTAATGAAGTTAAATTCCCAACACAGCCTGAACATTTACAATATTACCAATGAAACAATATTTCTTGTGCAAAACTACATAAAGAAATAGATAGAAAGATCGATAACAAAATGAATATATAGATAGATATATCGGCTGACAAAAAGCGGACAGAAAGACAAAACAAGAAACAAATAGATATATGATTGAATAAATTAGGAAACAAAAAATAAATAAACAAACAAACAAACAGACAGACAGACAGGCAGACAGACAGACAGACAGACAGACAGACAGACAGACAAATAAATAAATAAATAAATAAATAAATAAATAAATAAATAAATAAATAAATAAATAAATAAATAAATAAATAAAATTCATACTGTCACAGGATGGGTGAGACATCTTTTTCTTATGGTAATCTGAGCTTGATGCACGATGGAGAAATATGTTTATTTATCACCTGCACCATTTCTGGCTTCCCTGTTCGCTGTACCACTTTGGTTTAACAATATGGCCATCTCACTTGATTTCCCCAATCCATTTCAAATTGTAACAAGTATCGCTATATGTAAGACCAATTGATGCTGTAATTAAATAACATGTGTTATGGTCAGTAGCGGTCTTTTTGTCCCTCGACAGCCACATGAGATTTTTCTTCTGCCTATGTTTGCAAGGTCAGGTATATGTCAATACCTCTATACAAAGAGCAGTGAATTGAGTTTTTTGAATAAGATATATGCCTGTAGTACATGTCACGTGGCCAGTATTCATCAGAAGGCAGTAAATGTCAAGCAGCGGACAGAGACGGCGTTTGACCTTATGTCTTTTTCTTTGGCATATCAGTGCATTAATGATAAAATGCATCAATACCTCATGCGTCACTCTCTATCATACTTTGTTATGCAATAAGTCGTTTGGCAACTTCATTTTCCTGTTGATCATTGTTGATTTTACTCACATGTTCATCACGAATTCCCAATGACCATGCTAAACAAAATATAAGCCATACCTTACTTATATAATACGTCAAGGAATAGTTATACACAATCAGAGCTCTATTGGCATGCTTTTTTGAAACACCAACATTACTTAATTTTCACAATAATCATCATCATCATCTTCTTCTTCTTCTTCTTCTTCTTCTTCTTCTTCTTCTTCTTCTTCTTCTTCTTAAGTTTTTTTTCCTTGTTTTGTTGTTTGTTTTTATTCTCTTTAACAGATCATTTATTGCCACGCGCAAAATACTCGTTGTGAACGTGTTAACTGAAACATGTCAGTCGTTGCCCAATGGACAGTTTGCCTTTTCACAATCTGTCAGGCACACAAGACTGATGGGGTGTACCCTTGGAACTTGAACGACAAATGGGGACATCCCGTAAGTATATATATGTTGCCTTCTTTGGTTGCCATATCTCAGTCCCGAATACACCAAGTACCCCCGAAAAGTACATTAACAAAAGACGACAAGGAAAGAAAAAAACTCTATCGTATAGATGTGGTAACATTGTTAACAACTTCAGTAAAAAATAAGCCAAGACTCACTTTGTTATTCCAAATAGAGAATTCTAACATGGGCGGGGCTAATGAAGCGCCCGGTGCATTGTCTTGAGTGCGTTACGCCCATGCTTTAATTGCACGATGAAAAATGGAAAGGTGGGCCCCGGGTGTCTGCTGTACGAAACATTGACAAAATCAGCTCACACTTCTATATAGGGCTACATACTATTTAGCCACGCAGACGACATATTTTTAGCGGGGCTATAATGGAGGGCACATCGAGGCAACGTCGCAACTTCGCGGTTGGGGATATTGCCCTCTCAGGCGAACATTGTCATATTTTATCTGAAAGCAAACTACTTGCTCATAGCGTCTATTCTGTTGTACAATTAGATACAGGCAATGTAATCAATGGTCTCTCTATTTTGGGTTTGGAGCCCGTCACTTCTGCCGATGTTTGGGTAACAGAATTGGATGAAACCAGCTTCTGAAGCTGGTACAGAAAGCTCTGACATTGACAATGCACCCTCCCCTCCCCAGCCTCCCCCCCCCCTCCCTCAAATGCCCATGTTTCGGAGGATGAAATCAACAAACTTGCAGATGGAAGACTGTCTAAATCCACAAAGAATCAAACTGCACGGGCAGTACACGTGTTTGGGGTTTGTTTATAAACATTACTACATTTGACCCCTTTGGTTGATACAATGTATGACACTTGAAAGTTTTGGTGCAACTGTACCCAGTTCGAACCTGTTTGAACAAGCTCTTCAAAAATGTGGACACTTGACCTACAGTTTCAACAAAATTAAAAGCAAGCGTGTATTTAGACTGGCCTCTACGTATGCCCTGATCATGTACTGTCATCACTGCATGAAGATAAAATCCAATAGGTAGGCCTAGTCCATTATTGCATAGATCGTTGAAAGATGAACAGATTAGACCAGATAAACGGAGCGTCAGCCTCTGTCTTCGTCCGCAATGTGTGTCTTCTGGGCACCATCAGGGGATTCGTAATTTTGTTACCATCCCCTTAAACAGAGGGCGCTACGAAATAAATTCTTTGTAGAATAAATGTGCCCCTGCCCATTAATGTCAGCCATATTTATTGTAAGCCTATATATTAAAAATATTAAGTTAATTGGATAACTACTTGTGTCTTTCCAGGTTGGTTAATTGAGAATGAAGAGTGTCCCGAGTTCGCGAATCTTCCAGTTGATAAACTAGCTGAGCTTTTGCGGAAGCTTTACTACAGTGTGCGAAATAAAGCTGGTGACAGATACGGCATGCATTTTGGTAGAAGGGGGAGGGAAGGGCTAAGACAGTTGACAACAGAATCATTCGTTGTATACATGTACAGATGATGAAGGAATTGAGTATTTGAAAATGACGTTTAATGAAAAAAAAAAATTGACAAGGTGTGACCATAAAGGAAAATGAGAAAGATTTTGTTATGTATGCACAAGTAGATGACGAAAGTTGTCCTGAGATGGCTTTCAAGAAGTATATTGCAAAAATGAATGAAAAATGTAATGCGTTATACCAAAAGCCACACAAGAACGCAAAATCAGGTGATTAGACATGGTATGAGGCAACCCCAGTGGGCAAAAACAAGTTAAATAATTTTATGAAAATTATGTCAGAATCTGGCGGCTTATCTCAAATCTACACTAACCACTGTCTGAGGAGAACATGTGTCTCTGGTTTGGCTGGAGCTGGGTATGAGGCCAAGGATATACAGAGTGTACCTGGTCATAAGAATATGCAAAGCCCGGCCTCATACCTAGATGCTCCTTCCCAGGAGAAAAAGAGGGGTTTGTCTAGATCCCTTTATTCCTATGCTATGGGAAAGCGAAAAAGCAGAAACACATGTTTTTAAACATTATGGTGTATGCATGTGTCTCGCCTTCCAAACCTATACCTACAAGCACAATCACCTCCGCCATTATAGGCCTTACTGAAGAGGTACTAAGTCCAAGGCCCGACGTAGCTCATGTCCATCTTTCTTTGTTACGTAACGTACAAGAAAATATGGCTTCAGGTATCTTTGCTGGTGCTACATTTAGTAATTGTACATTCAGCTTTAAATTTGACAAAATGTAGGTCTAAGCCTGTGTCATAAATGAACATAGGCCTATATAGAAGCCAAAAGATGGAGTTAAACATATGGGTGTAAATGTGCCTAGCTGGGCCTACTTCAGTACTTGTTAAGAATGATTCCACATGTCTGCATAGATAAAATGTTTGTTCTTGACTATTTCATGCCTGTTATTTAGGTCGACATAGACCTCATCGTTTACTCGTATCAAGTGCCTACGCAATGCAGTAGGGCTATTAATATCTTGAAGGCTACATTTGCTTAAGCTAATCATACAAGTAATAGGCCTAAAATTTTGTTAGTTTACCTGAGCTTAATCTAAGGCCTTGTCACAATTATGTCCTACAGCTTGTACAGCATATCCATGTAATAAATTACTGAAATTGAGAACTGTTGTCGCTATGCTCCGCCCACAGTTATCGTGCCAATCACCTTGCAGCAGATCTTTGGTCTTCAGGCCGCTCTTATGCAGGTAGGCCTACTTTTATTGATCCCTATTGTGTGTGGTTTTTTTTTTGGGGGGGGGGGGAGGGGGCTCTTTGCAACACACGTAGATGGGAACACTTGTTAGAAGTAGAATAAAGACGGTGCGTCGCGGCACATTGCCCTCGGCCATGGTCGATTATTCAACCATAAAGCTTCAGAACTTGTCTTTATTCTCTAATTCCAAGGGTTTTTATTAATTCTTGTTTTGTTAAACCAATGAAATTATTGTTGTCATCCTAACTGTCCAAAGTCTCATTTTCTATATGTGTATCTTCATCAAGCTAACTTTTCCAATGTACTTCTAGATATTGTTTTGCGTCACAATATGTCAAACCCTTAGACTCCAATAATTCATTTCATTTTTCTATTTAATCGTCTTATGGCATAATGACATAGTCTTTTTGTCCTTCACGTCATGAGGTATGCTACCCCTTGGCATGACCCACTGCAAGCAAGCCATAATTTATTTCAAAAAGTTAAAATCCTTTATTTCTGTAGCCCAATTTGGCTCATTATAGCAGACCCGCCCGTCCATTGGTTAAAAACCAAATTTCTAATCAATCTCTCCCAACAGATAATAGGAACTGCAACCGCTCTGTTCACAAATATACGCCTTCGTTACTTTTGTATTTTGCACAGTTTTGTTTCTGTTTGCTTGCTCTATAATTTTGTACGTTTCACCGTGTCACTCTATACGGTGTAACATCCTGTTTGTGACGATGTGGAACTTTGACCTATTCAATTTGTACATCAAAAGGCATGAACTTAGGACCATGAGGTGAAAAATGTAGACGCTCTTGAAACACTGTCATCAATTGTTGTATCTTGCGCAGCCCTAGACTTGCTCAAGTCTCACTGGGTTTTCTCCTATATTTTAATTAAAATTAAATTTCATTGCAAAACAAAATTTTAAGTGAAACCCGCCACAAACATTGTTATACTATGTTATAATACAGGTAAGCCCCCTACACCAAGCTGACTGGCTTGGAACGTGTCAAAAGCCAGATAACGTTGACTCCAGATGATAGTGCCGGGCGGTCTGCTCTATGTGTGTTTTATCACACAGACAGCTAGCGGTCATAACGCACCCCTCTTCAGTAGCTGTTAATTGAGCTGCTGTGTAATGAAGGATCGATTGCAGTTTGACCGAGTATCCACACGTCCGACGGACGGCGTCTAATGCCCGCAGTCCTTGGAAGACGCTCAGCTTTGTCTCGCTTGAAGGGTCAATGGCTAAAGTAAACGAGCATTCTTAAAGACCACTTGCTGCAGAACCTTATCACAATGATAATGGGATTAAAACAGACTAAGTATATAGTATACCTACTTTATTTAAGTGTCACACGTTACAACGCCCGGCCAATCATTGGCCTACGAGACACTGTGGTGGTGTTAATGTTACATTCTCATTAAATACAGTACGTCATCAATCTACTTCCGTTTCTTCCTTGTAGTCAGTATAAAGTTTGCTGTTAATTTTTATATTTTGGTATTATTGACTAGGACTCAATAGCTGCTACCGTCTATACCGGCACGGCGGTAGTGTCGACCGATTAAAAAATGACAGTACCTAATACCAGTATGCTGTTTTTTGGTGGTTGGCATAATATTAAACAGTTTGTGGAAGAAGAAATGTATCGAACTTCTGGGTGGGACTGCGGGGTGGGAAAATCGGGACATGCACCAGGGACTTGTGCAAGTCTAGCGCAGCCTTAGACATGAAAGCAGTTTCTATACTTGAAATGGGGTCATGACATAAATAAATAACTCTACTGACACACATATTGGTCTATGATACACCAATTGGTAACGTTCATTCATTTGTTTGTCTATCTATCTATCTATCTATCTATCTATCTATCTATCTATCTATCTATCTATCTATCTATCTATCTATATATCTATCTATCTATCAATCTAATCTATCTATCTATCTATCTATCTGTCTATCTATCTATCCATTCATTCATTCATTCATTCATTCATTCATCCATTCATTTATCATTTATCCATCCCAACATTCATTTATTGATTTATTCTTTTGGGAGGGCGGAAACTGCCCAACTTTGTTTGCCAGTATCAAACTGTACCCTATTAAAACAATTTTTCGCATTTGAGGCGAGATGCCGCTGTAAATGAAAAATGTTAAAACATCACCAGAACCCTAAGTGTCATCCAGTCAATCCGTTTAACGACACGGTAAATCCAATTTTTAAGTGGGTAAACGCGAAAGGTATTGGCGTTCGGTCTAAAGAAACTGATTCATGTTGACAGCAGTTCCTAAATACATGTTTTCCAGGAGAGTGGGCGAAATCTCCTTACGTTTGAAGGTGATTGGTTTTAGGTCGACAGCAAGTCAAATTGAAACGTGTTATAAGTGTGTCGTATTTTTATCTTGCTATTTTTTGTGTCGGAAATACTGTTGTAGCCCGTAATTACCCGCGAATGAAATATAACACTCCCAATGTTCTTACTAGCGCTGGGATCCTGCAACCCCGACTTTCGAGGACAGTTTCGGTGTCTATCCTGCCTGAACACTTTTAAAGAGGTTTAACGTCTTAAATGCAAGTCATTTATGTCCTCTGCAAACGTGTGCTGGCTCGGCTCGGTATTCCTGTTAGCCTCACTATTGATTTTGTGTGTGCGTGCGTGTGTGTGTGTAATAGTGAACTTCTTGTACACTAATAGTTGGACACCTATATAGATAGATAGATAGATAGATAGATAGATAGATAGATAGATAGATAGATAGATAGATAGATAGATAGATAGATAGATAGATAGATAGATAGATAGATAGATAGATGTGACTTGTTGATGTGTTAATTTAAAAGGAATTGGTTTTATTAGTTTTGATGATGTCGTTAAAGCAACAATTTAGAAACAAATACGTTTTACACAGATATATATGTATATATATTATTCCATGGTAGCGTCTTTGCAAGTAATTTAAAAAAAAAATTATATGTATTTTACTTCCTTAAGGTTAAAAACATGTTTGTTTTCATCTTTCGTAGGTGTTTTTTTTAACCATCACCAACATACTCTGGACTTGAACTTGACGTCAACGGGAATATACAAACATGTGAACATGCAATAGGAAAGGATAGAATTAGCTCTGATGTGTGTATTTGGCCAAATACACAACTGAACACACAAACATCTGGAGGGCTACAGCTGTGTATTCCCATAAATTTGTGTGTTAAAGCAACCTTAAATAAACTAGTCACTTTTGTAGCTGTGGGTATGATTTTTCTGAGGTATTTAGTTATGCATTAAATTTACTGTCTGAAATTTTGTGTTTATATTTGCAGCAGTTTTCAAGCTATTAGGCTGCAAATAACAATGTAAAGTAATGTGGATACACAACCCTGGCCCTCCACTGACTGCAGGGTCCTATTTTAAGCAGTTCTTGAACCTTTTGCCTTTTCCCTTGCCTATTGAGACGCTTAATACAATGAATGGATGAAATAATACTACGACGACTGTTGGTCCTATGTGAAGCAAGGGTTTGCTATTTTGGTCAAATTGTAACTGAAATTGAAACAACAATTGGCAGAGTACCATACCAGAACGAGTCCATGTTGACGCCAATCATTTAAAATGGCAAGTTGGCGTCTCAGTTCGAAATAACCCTTGATCCAAAACCAAAGACCCAGTGGAAACGTAACATGCAATAAGGGTCAGAGGAAATTTCCTCTGACCCTCATTGCATGTTACGTTTCCACTGGATCTTTATGCCAAACACGGTCAAGTACTCCTGATACATCTAAAGCGAAAAATCAGATTTACCATGACCCGTGGTTTGTTGATATACTTTATTTCTTTCAAAAGGATTAGAAAAGTAGTCAAAGGCTAATACAATTTCTTCTCCTCGTGTAAATACAAAATATATACAAATATAACCGTACATAGCGTGATGTAAAGAGAAAAAAAAATTGTAAAAGACAATAAGATACAACATAACTTAACAAAATACACAGTTTTACGTAACACATGGGATCACAATATAATACAAGATCGCAAACCGCCATTATTCTGGAGAGGAGGACACATAGTACAAGAAAAAAATTGATAAGCGACAGATAATTGAACATATGTGGGTATATGTATATAAATATATATACTGGATACTAATGTGCACAAGCCGCAGATGACGACTGAAGGGGAGGTACCAGTCCGACAAAAGAACCAGGGTTACTGTTGGCGCGGCCGAAGCACATTGGCGGCATGCCCACACTGCCACTGTGGAGCCACCATTGCGCCCTACAGCTCGGGTGTTCTTTCCTCGCCTTGTCATTGTCAGACACCTGCGGCATGCTAATACTATTTATAATATACCTTGGTTTAGAGCAGGTTATCTCCCAATTCAAATTAGACAGTGTCATTACCATATCCAAACCGTAGTCCTAACGAAACAAATCCAAGTCAAAGAACTTCTCGGAAAGAAGAGGGACAAATCCATTCACTGAAGGAAGTCACCATCGTAAAATGAGTGTGACTGTGCTCGAACAAAATTTCTACGCGTCACCCAAGGTAATCATACGCCGTAATATAACCTGTTAGATAAATCCCCATACAAGGCAGGTATTATCGATATATATATATATATATATATATATATATATATATATATATATATATATATTAAAGCCTGACCGAACCCGAACAATCGAACCTGAGCTCACCGGGTTTCAGGATTGAAGCCCGGCTCGGGTTCGGCTTTTACAGTCACTAAACGTTCGGGTTCGGTATTGCCAATGTTGGCAATAAAGTTGAATTTGGTCACTGTGGTTATTTTTCGCAATTGTATATACTTTTAACAATGCAACAAACGTTATTGCAATTAAGTGCGTCACGTGGGTTGCAATAATCGCCTGATTTACAATAACAATAGTAATGCCCCTGTGCAAAAGGGAAACAGCTGTAAACCCCTGTTTAAATAAAGCTTTAAATGAGCATTCTAAGATGTCTAAGTTTATTTATGGCATGTTTGAATTGCATATACCGAACCCGAACGGTGCCCGGTTCGGGATTGGTAATGTGTACCGAGTACCCGGTTCAGTTTCAAAACGCATGTTCGGTCAGGCCCTAATATATATATATATATATATATATATATATATATATATATATATATATATATATATATATATATATATATATATTATAAAAATGAACTCTGTCTGTTGTCATTGGCATGTTGGCATGTAACAGCTTGGTTATTGGTAGGCATTTTTTTCATGACGTCGCTATCGCGACGTCATGTAAAATGCCTACCCACAACCACGCTGTTACATGCCAATGACAACAAGAGAGACAGACTTCAATTTTTTATATTTATATTCATATTAATATTAACACTAGAATTAAATTTGTCTTGAATATTTGTGCGTAAAAGTTTTGATAGCCACTGCGAAGGACCTTTTGTTTACCAATGGGAGGAGCTATGGGTGTGGCCAGCCGCTTGTTATGTAGCAAAGTAGGCACTGGCACGTGCCGTGCTGTACATGATGTTACCATCGACTGATGAAAACAAAATTTGTCCCTATTCTTTCAATGCTAACAAAAACTCCGAATGTATATATATATATATATATATATATATATATATATATATATATATATATATATATATATATATATATATATATATATATATATATATATATATATATATATATATATAAGAGAGTTGCGGTGACAGCAAACAGGTATTCCCTGCAAGCAATTGAAGCGAATTTTGCGCACCGTTGGCGTAGGAGTTAAATGTTTCTGTACAGTAGAAGGCTGTTGTGAATAACATCCATACTGACCAACCAGACGGAGAAACACTCCGTCGTTGGCTCGTGTGCTCTGATATTGCAAACTATAGCCTGGTTGGGGACACTTGAGAACAAATATAACAAAGAGTACCACCATCAAATGAACATTTTGTAACAGAACTATTCACTCGTGTTGTGCAGAATCTCGTTCTATAAATACTCGTTTCCATAGTACAGATCAGTACAAACTGAGCGATAACCAATAAATATGCACCACTTTGCTCTCCTGTTACATTTTCGCCCATGCCCATTGATATGAATAATACATTGTCTGGATTGAGAGCTTTCAATGAGCCTTGATGCTTTTTTGTCGTCAATTGGAAGGGCAAAGACAAAAAGAGATGTCCAGAAGAAACTTGGTTAGTTATTTTACCTGTGATAGTCCAGGAGCTCCAGATGAAAGCCAAGTTGCAAAAGGTGAAAACTGAGACCAAGACTATACTTAAGAGCCCTACGGATTGCAGTTTAACAAAAAAAAGAAAAATAATAAATAAATAGATCAATAAATAAAAAAAAAATAAAAAAAACAAAGTCATGATATGCTAAATGAGTTTCGAGCGGTGGCGGTAGTATGTGTTGAACTTTTCTGTGCTATTATTACATTTAATTTCCTATTTCACTAACGTTTTGGTGCTTTGACAACAAAAAGTCACCGATCTTAATCATTCTTGCCATCATTCAGCTATAACAGTGCAGCCGCTATATGATATGCGTACAGAAGATATAACGTGATGTTTTATAGCGACAGCTATTGTGGTGACAGTTAAATCTCTATTCACTACAGAATGTAATAGTATCTTTTAAACAAAACTGTCTTCACACGGCTGTATGCTTTATCAATCTAGAAACGCTGGGTCAAGGCACTCTATCATAAATGAAAAGTGACGATTCAGTTGAACTGCAGTATTAGTTATACTTAACAAGTGTTATTTATGATCCTAGAAGTTTTCCACAGGTCTCTTGAACTGTGGTTGGGCCAGAACCAGCGTTTCACCTTCTACTGACAACTCATGTTGTTAGTTGCATTCATACCTATGCTATTCCATTTAACCAACACAGTGTTGTGGTACCACCCAGTCTTTTGCTGGACGTATCACACTTAGCTTATTGCACACATGATGCTTACATTTTGGCGGACCGATTTATCGCAGCACTCCTGCATATATTCATTTTATCATATATACTTATCGTAGCATTTATTTTCTTTGTTTTGTTCAAGTGCGAGACAAGTCTGCTTTTTGTAATCATGTATTCTGTTTGTATAAATTATAACACAAAACTGGCACATGTGTTTCTGTTCTTATTAGAAAACAACGTATTTTTGACATAATATTTTAAAAAGAGTTTCGAAGTTGGCGCCATAGCAACCATATCTCACTATAAGATAGTCGTACGTAATAAGTGAAACATCTTTGGTCAATATCTTCGGAATGTAGAGGCACCAAGCATGGAAAATCTTGTTTTATACAGTTCTTTCTAATTCCGTACCATATGAATAAATCATACCACTTACCAGTCGTGTTATGTACAGCCAAAGATTAAACTGTTTAAATGCACGTGACTGTATATATTTCAGTCACGGAATTTATTTATAGTACTCGCAAATCGTTTATAGCCATTGTATATAGGATGTCTGCAGTTCTGCAAAGTCAGTTTCTCTTGGCAATTGTATGTATTTCTTCTTGCAGCTTCCTCCTCCTTCTTCTTCTTCTTCTTCTTCTTCTTCTTCTTCTTCTTCTTCTTCTTCTTCTTCTTCT
>OZ026627.1:57457908-57465408 GCA_964020975.1 Hermodice carunculata
AAGATGGCCTGCCTAGAAGGTTTAAATATATTTGTATGCATAAAAAAAAAAAATTAAAAAAAAATAAAAATAAAAAATCAAACAAACATCGGGAACAAGTGCATAGCCCTATATGAATCCCTTTTGCGTAAAAAATGGAAAATGGAGAAAGTAAAGCACGGTATGGCCAAAAGAAAGTGGACGTCACTGAGGTGAAACAATTTCACACACGACAGCAAATGAACAATAGAATAAATAGCCTGCCTTCTTATGATAGGCTATAATCTGGCGGTACTCAGAGACCGAAACTTCAATCAGTCACTTCAATATATAGTAATTTTCGCACACTGACTTTTGAAAAGCATCCCTTACCAGTGTAAACTGCCCAAGCGCCTGCTTAGGCCATCTTCTCTACTGCAGGTGCGGCGTGATCACTGTTGGCACAGACTCCATCAGTCCCAGTTGCACCGGCAGGGACCGGCTTTGTCGTAGCCCCTGGCTCCTTTCAACATCGGTTCACCATGGTGGATGAGTTCAGACTGACAAGCAGGAACAGTTTCTTGTTTTCATCCCCCATTTTAACCAGTAAGCCCTGAACACACTGACGCTATTACAATTGGAGTTGGTGTAGAGGCTCCCTTCCGTGAGGTCGCAGACCCTGGCGGTCAAATTATGACGTAAAGTTGCGATGTTTGACAAATGAGGCCACCACATGTGAATATTACATCATGGCAAAAGCATATTTTCTTCACAAAGTTCTTTAACGATTCAAATCCTTCATTTGTTCATAAAAAATAAAGAACTTGGCGAAGGGGAACTTTAGTACTACTTGTCTTGAATGATTTTTTTTTTTTTTTTTTTTTTTTTTTTTTTTTTTTCTTTTGGTTTTTTTTGTTTGTTTGTTTGTTTGTAACGGGAATACCTAGGTCTCTAGTTCTCTTCTGGTCTATTTTTGTCAACTCATGTTGATCGTATGAGTTCGAACCAAGAAAAAAAAGCTGGTGTCTTTAAATTTCTACAGTATCAAATTCAATAGAAAATCCATTGAAAGCATCTACGTTTCGCTTGTACTTCCCTCTTTGCAGTACGCCAGTGTGTGCTGCGATGGATGCACAACGGCTGATAAACTACCTAGCTGGCTGCAGCCCGGGTTGTGACAAGGGAACGCCCACACAAGTCAAGAAAAATTACTTACAGACAGACTGGGAAAAAACAATGAGATAAAACGAATATTGGTACTCTGTTTAGAACAACAAATAGAATTGCTTCATCATGCCTAAATAACATATAACCAAGAACAGTCACAGTTCGTACTAAACGTAAAAACTTTTGATGCTCAGATATCAACGTTCTATAATTATTTCGTCTCATCAGCTATTCGGAGATGGAAATTTTTGGCCTCGACAGGTTTTGGAAATTGACCACCTACATATGGGAAATAATTTGGTACAAACCCAAAAGTAACGAGCTATATTATATCAGAGGAAGACCAAATTGCCATTACACTAGCCATTGAGATGTTGGCCAATCAGTATTATATTAACACACACACACACACACACACACACACACACACACATACATATATATATACATATATATATATTGTTTTTTTTTTTTGAAATAAAATATGTTAAAAAAAATACATTGATGAAGGTGGATGTACATATGCTATTAATATGTATTAAACAATGGCCATGTAGGCAAACGCCGCACTCTGATCAAAGGCATAGTGACTGGCGATGATGAATTTACGGCGTTGGTATAGGTTCTAAGGTATTGTAATGGGCTTATGAAGTGCACAGCACATGTCATTATTAGGCGGACAGATTACAGGCACTTAAATGGTCGTGGTAAAAGTAGTGTGTACAGGCTATGTCATCTAGACTCAGACTGTCTGCAGCAGTGTTTGTATATATTCCCTTTATAAGTGTTAAACTTTAATTTTATCTATCAAAGTTTGCATATCCAGGCTTCGTCATCAACACCGCAGCTTCAATGAGACTTGATTTGTATTGCCCTGTAACCCATGAAATATGAGCCTCGATACATTCAACAAAATAACGTCCTTCTTCTTCTTCTTCTTCTTCTTCTTCTTCTTCTTCTTCTTCTTCTTCTTCTTCTTCTTCTTCTTCTTCTTCTTCTTCTTCTTCTTCTTCTTCTTCTTCTTCTTCTTCTTCTTCTTCTTCTTCTTCTTCTTCTTCTTTTTCTTCTGCTTTGTCTCATACTCCTCTTCCCTCGGTCGCTGCCTTCTTCTTCTTCTTCTTCTTCTTCTTCTTCTTCTTCTTCTTCTTCTTCTTCTTCTTCTTCTTCTTCTTCTTCTTCTTCTTCTTCTTCTTCTTTTTCTTCTGCTGCTTTGTCTCATACTCCTCTTCCCTCTGTCGTTGCCATCTTCTTCTTCTTCTTCTTTTGCTGCTCCTTCTTCTTCTTCTTCTTTTTCTTCTGCTGCTCCTTCTTCTTCTTCTTCTTCATCTTTTTCTTCTTCTTCTTCTTCTTCTTCTTCTTTTGCTGCTCCTTCTTCTTCTTCTTCTTTTTCTTCTTCTTCTTCTTCTTTTTCTTCTGCTGCTCCTACTTCTTCTTCTTCTTCTTCTTCTTCTTTTTCTTCTGCTTTGTCTCATACTCCTCTTCCCTCTGTCGTTGCCATCTTCTTCTTCTTCTTTTGCTGCTCCTTCTTCTTCTTCTTCTTTTTCTTCTGCTGCTCCTTCTTCTTCTTCTTCTTCTTCATCTTTTTCTTCTTCTTCTGTTTTGTCTCATACTCCTCTTCCCTCTGTCGCTGCTTTCTTCTTCTTCTTCTTCTTCTTCTTCTTCTTCTTCTTCTTCTTCTTCTTCTTCTTCTTCTTCTTCTTTTTCTTCTTCTTCTTCTTCTTCTTCTTCTTCTTCTTCTTCTTCTTTTTCTTCTTCATATTCTCCTCCGCACAGGAAGTTTACAGATAGGGTGCGCGAACAGAATGACAAGCCTCTAAACGGCAAGTAACATGAACGGAAATGTTATCGCGCACATGTTTACAAATTGGCGTATCGGTAGCTGTTATATGCACATGTATATTGGTAGCTGTTATATGTACATGCATATTGCTTTATTATTGTGGCAATAGACCAGGCTGATTGATGTTAAGCAGCCATCAATATTGGTCCAGTAGACTGCGTCAATCTCTGCCGTCTACTTTTTCCATTTCGTTCAATGTGAACACACATATTCCACATAAGACTTCGTAAAGGGATGGAAACATTTCTGAATATTTCATGTACGTTTACATAAAACATTCTGTTCCACCAAACACTGTCACAAATGTATCAGCGTAATGTAAAACTGAACGTACAGAAGTGTGAAACAGTCTTAAAGTCATTATCTGCAATTATAATTATTGTCCATATTTGAGTGTGGCACCGTATATGTACGATTTCGATAAAGCAAAGGCGTTTTTCCAGAAGCCTGAGACTAAATTTATGTAAGTGTCATTCATTCGTATCTTGGTGTCCATCCAAAGTGTCAGTGCAATGCCAGTAGATAATTCAACACTGCCTTCTTAATGTATGACCAAGACAATGAGTTGGAGCGCCTTTAATTATGTCTTCACCCAGCTCCTGTGCAGACTCCGTAACAAGAATCAATTAAATGGTCAAAGTCCACAATTACATGACATCCCCAGAGATTTAATCAACAGTAAAGTCAGGATGCCCGTAGGAGGAACTAATGATACTGATTTTTTGTTCACAAAAATAAACCGTACGTCCTAACATGTATATGTAATTAACAAGACAGTGTCCATCTCGCTTTTGATTGCGGCCCTAAATACACTTAAAAGGACAACTACGTGAAAAAGGGTGGCCGGAACACAGACCCATTTTACCTGACTTAATCTTGAGCTTGCGCCAGAGCTGTTGCCATATATCATCAGGTTTCAATATTCACAAAGCATTTTCATCTGACACAGAGTTTAGGATCCTCAGTAAAATCAGTTTGTTTGATTCCAAATTACTTAATCCTGGGTCCAAAAGTGTACGAAGAACTCGCTATCGCACAAAACGTGATAAACCTTTCATGATAATGTCAAAAGCTAAGTTTGAACCTAATATGAGTCCACATTTAGAAATACAGTAAAGGATCAAACGGACATTGATTTTATTTTAATTTTTTTCAGTGCATGTCATAGCCAATTGACACACATACATATTAATACTGAAAGGTGTGATCAAATGGTATGTCAAGTCAAGAATTACGAAGTCTAGTGTCAAAAGCGTATCAATTCGACTCTAGGAGCAAAGTCATTATCAGATTAAATTGTTTGTGGGTACCACCAAAGATGTGGGGAGGAGGGAGTCAAAACTAAGGGGTGTTTGGTTACCCCAGATAACGTACAATTTATTGGAACAATTTTAGATGGTTCTCTGATAGCCAAAGGGGCAACTTTTATTTTCAGTTGAACCAGTGTGTTGTTTTATAATACGAAATGAGCCAGAACTAAGAATCACAAATGATCTGGTGACATTGATGTACATTTCATATAAGAATTACTGAATTACTGACCTTGAAGTGCATGTAGAAAAAATGTGTTCAACTTGAATGGCTATTGTCTGTGTATTGAGCTGAATATATAAAATAATACACCAAATTCTTGAAGGTATTGCAAAGACGTTTACCTTTTAAGATAACGTAATAAAATTTGACTTTGTGGGTTACACACGTTGATTTAAATAATTTCATATTACCTTTATAATTATGCAAAAGTCATACTACATTTCAAGGTTCTCTTTGTGAATTGAAAAAAAAATTGACATATGCTCATTCGTTTGGTCTACATGCAGTGATTTGATACCATATTCCACATTAATTACGTACTATTTTATTTTTTGACTTTTTTATTTTGACTTGCATGCATACAATATCTTATTATAACAACAAACAATATGTTTTCCCAATGCAGTAAGTAAATCAACTGCACAAGAACACTGGTCGCTGTGACATTACCATGTCCAGTGTGACTCGGTATAGAATTATTTGAAGAATTATGTTCATCAGAAAAAAAAATGGGTAACTTCATGTGCTTGATGGCAACTTGATAATTGCCCATGGATAACTTGCAAAAAAAAAAAAAAAGAAAAAAGAAAAAAGAAATATTTTTACCCCTGAAGTCTGGTGTCTCAATGATGTGCACAAGGAACTATGTACTTCATCGAAACATTGTGTCACTGAACCTTACCAGCACACATTTACAGCTGTCGTCATACCTCATTACGTAGACATTTAAAAAATACGCGTGGTTTGTGGATAAAAGAAAAAACAAAAACAAAAACAAACAAAAAATGTGTTGACTCGGTCTATGAGGCTTTCCCCTTTCAGTGCCAACTGCGACCAAAGTCGAACTACTTCAGCGAAACCGCTTTCAAATATAATAATGATGTTTGATTCGCATTGCTTGTGAAAACACCTTTCATTCAAGTAGCAGCATACCGACAGCTCCAGAGAAAATAGTGGTCTCGGTCAACAGCTTTCCCCGGCGCGCTTTGACCACCTGCTCCTGATTGCAAGGTGAATAGGGCCAGCAGAAAATTATAATACGTCATAAACTATCTAAATTGACGACTACAATGGACTGTATTAAAAACAAAAAACAAAAAATAAACACAAAAAAGTGATGGTCGATCTCAACTGAGGACTATATTTGAATAAAAATAAGCTATAATCAGTCTCTATTGAAGACTGCATTTGATTAAAAATACGTTGTAATTGGTGTGAATCGAGGACAATGTTTGAATAAAAATTGGTCATGATCATTCACAATTGAAAACTGTACTTGACGACCTTTGTGCAATAATTTATTTAAATCACCGTGAATGACTGCCAGAATTCTGTGTAAAATGCACACAGGAAGCGACAACTCAAGCACAAGCACATGACATAAAAATGTAAATAAAACTTCCCAATTCGGTGCACATTTGCTTGATTTACTAAACTTTCAAGACACAGGACGGGTATCTTACAGTAAACTACACAAGGAGTGCACAGTCATTGGGGATTTCTATATAGACGTATTGTTTGTACTGCGATAATATCATCTTACAATAAACTGCACAAGGAGTGCACAGTCATTGGGGATTTCTATATAGATTTATTGCTTGGACTGCGATAATACCATCTTACAGTAAACTGCAAAAGGAGTGCACAGTCATTGGGGATTTCTATATAGATTTATTGCTTGGACTGCGATAATATCATCTTACAGTAAACTGCACAAGGAGTGCACAGTCATTGGGGATTTCTATATAGACCTATTGTATGGACTCCGATAATATCAAGGAATGTGATATTGCTAGAAAAGATTAGCTCCAAAAAGTAGGAATGACATAAGGCTGCTTCATCAGCTTTTGCAGTTCTTTTGTGTATGAGATGTTGCATGAGTGTAGGGTATGATAACTCAAAAACCAACATGTGATTTACTCATAATATTTGTCTTGTAAAAACTAGGGCTTGATGGTGTAGGCTGAAATTGACGTAACAGCTGTTTGTTACTTTCATATTTTAATCGATCACAACAAGCAAATCAGTAATTTGATGAATCCATCCACAAAGCAATAAAATAAAATCAAGAACAAACAATGAAGAAATTAAATAAATACATACACAATTTTAGAAATTTATCTCTGGACAAACAACCGCAGCAAAATATGTCAGTAGTAAGGTATTTACCACTTGATGACCCTTCTCTCACAAAAAAGTAGTATAGTGGACGCGCCAAAAAGTTTGTTGTCTTTATACCATCCCTTTGACCATCCAGCATGTCACATTATTGGAACCCTATCTGTTGCAATGCAAAAGTTGCAACATTTCAAAAATAAAGCGTGCCCGAAATTGGTTTGTTTCTTGTCGACCTTTTTTTCTGCACGGACTGAGCGAGCAGTTTCCTTCACTTATGTGGCAGATGAAAGCTTTTATATTCTTGTGTGTGAAAAAAAAAAAAACACACACACACACACAAACACACACACCTTTCGACTCTAAACGCTAACAGGTGAAAATCGCATGCAAACAATTGCCTCAGGTCTCTCATACAAGGCCAAAGTTGATGAAAACACCATGGGAGGGAGTAAATTGAGAAACACAGACGATAGCAGCCTCAATTGAGGTCGAAAGGTATTCTGCGTGAAACACACACACATGCGTTCACACACATACATACATACATACATACATACATACATACATACATACATACATACATACATACATACATACATACATTCCAGCCTGAGAGACAAAGCACGTGTGATTTTCTTCTCATCGGAGTACATATTTTTTCGTTTCTTAGTTCACACAATTATATATTGAGGAAAACATTACTTAGTGGCTATTGATTAGTATCATATGTCAAACAGGGCTTCGTTTAGCGGAGCAAGTGCATGGCGGTATCACTTAAAGGTAATCGGTCGGTGGTATTCAGCTAACATCTGTAATCACCGACTCCTAGGCAGCGCTACTCCCTCATATCGCGAAGCCTCACATGCACTCTTAGGCAGCCTGTC
>OZ026627.1:57467908-57497408 GCA_964020975.1 Hermodice carunculata
GATGTGGCTCCGAGTGTACAGGAGTTCGATCATAGCAAGGCAAAGGACATCTCAAATTTCAAGGTCATGTCAAAGTCAAAGGTTATATCAAGGCCAAAGGTCAATTGTAGGTCAAAATGTCATTTTTAAGCTCAATGTCCACTTCTGGTAGAGGTCATCTCAAGCTCAAAGGTCATTTTAAGGTCAAAGGTAATTTCACGGTCAAAGGCATCTTTCAATGGTGGCTTTCTTATGACCAAAACTTGGTCATTTTTGTCCAATTTGGATCATGTTTGGCTCAAATTGTAGCTATTGTAACACCGCACATTTTGATACTTACATGTGACCCCTAAAGGTCAAAGTCAAGGTCATTTGGACCTTTGGAAGTTTCACACAGCCATAACTCGGCCAATTTCCATACAATATTATTTATGCTGGACTTAAATTGTGTGGATTGTAACACTGTATATTTTTGCAATGTACATGTGACCTGTAAAGGCCAAAGGTCAAGGTCATTTGGACTTTGCAATTTTCATCCAGCCATAAGCTTAATGGAATGTGAAGTACCAAAGGACAAATGTTGTGCCATTTAATATTTACAACTTTAGAAGGCACACAGACAGATTTGCTGTGAAGCAACTCTTCTTTCCTAGTTGTATTTGTGTCTTTTTGTCCAGAACCGCTTGACTTAAATTGTGGGCTTGTAACACTGCACATTTTTGCAATTTACATGTGACCTGTAAAAGTGAAAGGTCAAGGTCATTTGGACTTTGCAATTTCCATCCAGCCATACGCTTTATGGAATGTGAAGTTCCAAAGGACAAAAGTTGTGCCATTTAATATTTACAACTTTTGAAGGTACACAGACAGATTTGCTTTGAAGAAAATGTTCTTTTCTAGTTGTATTTGTTTTTGTTTTTTTTTGTCCAGAACCACTTCCTAGTAACCATTACCTTATTCCGCAGTCGGAACTCTTTACTCCCCATAAGCTAACCTGCCCCTGTCTAACCTATATACATATGGATGTACAATTGTCAATATTGCACACGTTCCTCTATAAAATTTTGACATAAGCTGTATTGGCCCAAATATACTAAAGGGTCTTCAGCGGGTAACTACGCAGAACATGCTTCGGAGCCTATAACCGTTACAATGTAACCTAGGCATACACATGTGGAAATAACTACTGGATGATTTCCTCCAACTGCAAACTGTTTACACAGAGTTACTGGACACATATGCAGCCACGAAAATTATCCAGTAGATTTTTTAACACTGTGTTTTTTTTTGCAGCTATGGGGCCTCAAAGTTCCAACTACCGGACATAATGGGTTCCTAAGGTTTAACTACCCATAATTCCAAATAAACATTGTGTTACAAAATCTATGGGACGCCTTTTTAGCCATATATGTCGGTAGTAATCCAGTGAACACAGATTTAAGTTTGGTTAAACCAGTAAGAAGTTATTTCTACATTTGTATAACCATGTTTCATTGAAATTCAAGATAAAAGAAATGGTCGTTTATAAAACACTAAGCACAGAATAGTCATGGTTTTTGTGTATTCACAATATGCTGGCCATAACCTTGTCACACTCTTAGAAACGGATCCATAGGCCGCCGCCAGGTATAAGCTCCTGGGCGAGTAAAGAGAAGATAAGAGAGTCGGATGCTAGGATTGGTTTTTGCATATATTTACATGAATACTTTTCGCTTCATTTGGTCAGGGAGGGGACAGTAATCTGATTTCACCGGAGCATGGCCATTTCACCTTAGTTATATTAAATAGATATAATGGAACATTATACATATATAAACATGGCCTTCAACATAATTCATGTGAAATAAATTTGCCGTTGCAAAAGGTCACTGCACAAATAAAATAAAAATGACCCTGTTGACTGGCGAGTAAGTAGGGCTATTGTCAATGTGAAGATGCGAACAAAGATATGGGTACCTACAAGAAGAAGAGTTCAGTCTTAAGACAAAACAGTTAAAAAAGGAAGGGAAAGCTGTAGACTGAATTCCAACTTAGCACTGAAAGAGTTCCTACTTGGCACTGAAAAAGTTAAAGGAAGCTGTAGAAAGACGTCCAGCTGAGTCATCAAAGCATTCAGAAGTATTAATAGTAGAATCCAACCGCGTGACACAGTTACACACAATGCGTCGCGGGGTAGCAGATAAGTCATCAAAGCACCCAGGAGTTTTAAGGAGTAAAATTTCACCTGCGCAACATAGTCATACACAATACATCGTTGGGGAGTGGATAAGTTATCAAAGCGCCGAGGTGTATTAAGGAGTAGAATTCACTCGCGTGCCATAGTTACACACAGTACACCACTAGGGAGCAGCTAAGTCATCGAAGCGCCCAGGAGTATTAATGAGTACAATTCACCCGCGTGACACAGTTTCACACCATGCATCGCTAGGGAGCAGCCAAGTCATCGAACTGGCCAGTAGTATTATTGCCTACAATTCAACGGCTTGACACAGTTACACAGCATACATTGCTAGGGAGCAGATAAGTCAATACATCCAAACGCCCAAGTGTATTAAGGACTACAATTTACCCGCGTGATACAATTACACACCATACAGCGTTGGGGAGCAAATAAATCATCAAAGTAACAAGGAGTATTAAGAAATACAATTCACCCGCGTGACACAGTTACTTACCATACGTCGCGGGGAAGCAGATAAGTCATCAAAGCGCCCAGTAGTGTTAATGAGTACAATCCACCGGCATGATATAGTTACGCACTGCACATCGCCAGGTAGCAGGTAAATTACCAAAACGTCCTAGCTTGCCCCTTTCTAATTCAGAGCGCTGTGAGTGACCCATGCAGCACGCCATTGTGGATTCATATTCATTCTTGTACTGGCAACAGTCTCTTATATAGCTATAGTCACTCTAATACCAGACATGCTTTACACATATTTTATATCACTTGCAAGATATCTCTTTTTTTTTTTTGTGTGTGTGTTGCTACTCATGCATACCCCCACCCCCATACCCTGCCCATGTAACATGACATTCTACGAGACACCCATATTTTTTTTTTCAAACTGATGTTCAGGGCAGCATATTTTTTTAAGAATGGGGCGGCCCCTTTATCCCCCAGGGGCATATCATAAAAATACAAGGTTTTTTTTTTTTTTTTTTTTTTTTTTGTCATGCTAATTTTTTCATGTTTACACATCCTACATGCTCTTTAACAATCCAGCTGGAAGTCTTGGCTCGCTATCTTACGTCTTGTGGTGACCAATGTTATACTTTCGAATTTGACCGGTTACTCAAACTCAACAGGTGAGTCAGTAAACAATTAGTACAAATGCTGTAACCGTTTACATTATGTCAATGTAGCAACCTAGTCTCCCGCAACAGTTCTATATTAGGTTGCGCAATGTAGATGTTAGCCACTCTTTTATGCTTATATACATATACTTAAAAATATATATGTATTCATAAAATACACATATATATATATCGAGAGAGAGAGAGAGAGAGAGAGAGAGAGAGAGAGAGAGAGAGAGAGAGAGAGAGAGAGAGAGAGAGAGAGAGAGAGAGAGAGAGAGAGAGAATGTCTAAAAAACTTAACACAGCAAAAGCCTCTGCTGGGTCTGTTGCCCCTCTCCCATTGAAAAATTGCTTACCTAGTATATCGTTCTATGATGAATTTTCATGTGCTTCAGTTGCTTAGAGCGTAAGGTGGCAATTATCAACTATGGATTTCTTTTAAGTATCAAGAGCGGCATTATCTGTATCAAGCATGAGGTAAGGAATTAGTTTTATGGATTATTAGCAGTTCTACAATACCATATGTTACATTGATGTGTTCATAACAGGTAAGAAATATTGTAGCCAGTTTTCCTCATGGTAGCAGCAATGAAAAGTATTTCTTGTGTTTATTTCAGTTTGCAAACATAGGCGTTAAACTGGGCATTGTTTATCAACACCGTCTGTATGGACATGCTTGTTTTCATCCAAATGAGTAAAATATTTTTTTAGAGAAAACGTATATGGGTCTGGAGATACTGTTTATCAACACCGTCTGTATGGACATGCTTGTTTTCATCCAAATGAAGAAAATAAATTTTTAGAGTAAACGTATATGGATCTGGAGATACTGACCTCTAAATACATTGAATGTTCTACGCCAGTTCTTTCCTTTGAATTTCTGTACAAGAATTTAACATATTTGATGCGTGCTTGAAGATTTGAATTGAATTGACGGTATAAGCTTCTTGTGATCAGCATGTTTGAAATGTCCACGTGGTTTAGACAAATGTAATTTATATTCAATTACCCGTGTCAGCGAGGAAGCAGTGAGATGGGTAATCCGCCTAACTCATCTTAACTGCATCTATTTCAATTTTTGTCAGCTGGAAATTTAAACAGAAAGGATGTGTAAAATGGGACTTTGGTAGGTTTTGGTATTCGGATTAATTGGACGTATGGAATTAACTTAACCTATGCCCTTCATGTGCCACTATTTTCGATGACGCCATCTTAAGACATATCAAAGCGAAATCTGAGACGCAATTCAAAATTGCAAAAGGAAAAAAAAGGCAGCATAACTGCTAAATTGGTCTTGACTCATTGCTGCCCAAAGAACCAATGGTTGGGGGACACACACACACATATTATCCTCTCTGTGTGTAGAATCCGTATTTTCTTACGTTTTCGTTATATTTCATTTGCACAAAACAAAATTATTTTACATTAAAACTCGTGATGTGTCTACATATACACGTCGAAAAGATATTAGAAAAAAATCACTGGAAGACTTTCTAGTACAACTTGGTCGATTATGACGTTCTAGACCTTGCAGTTTGTCGATTTGGATTCAGCGTTTTATGTGTTTAATGTGCTCGACAGAATGCTAAATCGTTCTACACAGTTCTGGAAAGTGAAAATGAATTATAATAATATTTTGACTAAGATTTTTAAAGATAATTAAGAACATTAGTTTATAGTTTCTTATAGAAAGAAGTATTTGTAGGTTGCAAGAAAGATAATTGACATTTATATTTTACAGATTTCTCTTCTTTTTTATTTTGGAAGTGTGTTGTTTTAGAAGTACAAATTCTCCCTGACTTCCAACATTGATTTTGTTTCGTGAAATGAATTGTGTATGTGCAGGTGTGTGATGCATTATGCAATCTTAAATTCTCAATTCACAGCAAAATGTTGATCGTATTTTTCTGACATTTCATTAATATCTCAAACATGCGCCATTGATACCATTCGGTGTGTCCGAAGTAAGGCACCTGTTTGACAAACGGGGGCGAAAATGGACTGCTTTTTGACATATCAATATATTCTTTTGTGAGCATTACAAATTGAAGAGCGACGTCCGCTTGGCACAAGGCACTTGGCAGCCAAGCAGTGGTAATTTAGACCAGCAGGGCAACAGGAATGAAAGACAAAAATGTTGAATTTGGATGTGGTGAGTTAGTTTTGACAGAACTGAAAAAGGATGGAAGAATAGCAACCTAATTACAAAAATAACGCACCATTTATTTTAGTTACCGTGACATGACATCAACAAAAGGAGCGCAAAGCTTAGTTCAAGAGCTACTAATGACCAACATTTATTGAAATGCTGATCGTGTGTCGACACAAATAGAGTTGCTTCTACTCAAGGTTTGATCAACAAATTATTTCTGTCTCAAAAGAAAGGACATTCTGGCTAATTAAATAAAGAGCCGTCTCGGACAGCCTTAAGGTTTGACCGCTTGGTGCATGGTAGGTAAGTTTTTCCACGAGTAATTGTATATGTAACAATTCCAAAATGAGCGCTTTGACCAAGTGACAGCATATTCCAACAGGCAGAGCTTGTCATCATCTTTTCTTGTTCAGTAGAGAGTTTTAAATTTCAACCTTCATGCCGCGATCCTTTCAAAACATATTTCAACAAAGGCATTTGAAAGTTGTGAAGATGTGGCCAACCAATCAGATGTGAACAAACAATGGCCAGCCGCTGTCAGTGATATGGACAACCAATCAGGAGTGAACATACAATGGCCAGCCGCTGTCAGTGATGTGAACAACCAATCAGGAGTGAACATACAATGGCCAGCTGCTGTCAATGATGTGGACAACTAGTCAGGTAGGACCAAATTATGGCCGGTTGCTGTATAATATAGGAAATCAATCTGGTGTGGACAAACATTAGCCAGCCGCTGTTAGTGCTCAACTGTTGCTGTTGACTCGGCACTGCAGACATGATAGCGTTGACTTAATGGTATTCCTCTGCCACTAATCTGCTTGTTAGCTTCTTCAACCGATTGTCGAACTCCTGGCTCGATAAAAAACCATCACCTGGAAGCAAAACAGAACTTGTATAAAGTCTATCAGATGTTCATCCCCTCTGGAATTGTATTGCACTAAACGTACACTGGCATAGGAACGTCATCGTATGTATTTAGCATGTACATTGAAATACCGGTACACTTAGTCACTGGCAGAAATATATTCCGTGATGTATGTCGAGTCTATTATTTTACTCGTTTTGTCTTGCGCGAAAGTTTTTCTGTGTGATTATTTTGTGTTCAAAAGCGTGGATGTTTGTAAAATTGTAAGTCGGTTCATTATATTTTAGGAATTGAATAATTACCACATATCTCATAACACTTGAAATTGTTTATACAAATTATTGCTTTGGAAATAGGTACCCCTATGGCATAAGAAACCGTGAATGAAACAGTTGTTATAAAATGCGGACATGAGAAAAGAATGACAGTTGAAGCGTGAAACATAATCACACATCAGAGATTGGTGTTTAGCAGTAAACAACAAGGGTAAAATTAAGTTCTTTAATTCATTCTTTTGAATATTTTTTTCGCCATTAGCATTTTGTAAGCTGGAAAAGTGTAACCCAGGTGAATCTGGAACAAACGTACAGAGGCACCTGCAAATTTGGAAAAAAATGAGACTGAGAAGAGCATGTGCTTAGTGGTCTTTATCATATACATGTTGAAAGTGTATATATATATATATATATATATATATATATATATATATATATATATATATATATATATATATATATATATACATATATATGTGTGTGTGTGTGTGGATAGATTGATTGATGGACGGACAGACAGACAGACAGACAGACAGACAGACCGATAGATAGATAGATAGATGGATGGATGGATGGATGGATGGATGGATGGATGGATGGATGGATGGATGGATGGATGGATGGATAGATAGATAGATAGATAGATAGATAGATAGATAGATAGATAGATAGATAGATAGATAGATAGATAGATAGATAGATAGATAGATAGATAGATAGATAGATAGATAGATAGATAGATAGATAGATAGATAGATTGACCTTTCCACGGAAATGTTTATGAGGACAAGTATAAAAAATATCCAGTTGTAGCAGTGTGAAGTTTTTTCACCAGTTTTTTATGATGAGCTGTAGCTTATTACGCCACAGCGTAATTATTACGGGGGAGGAGGGGTTGTCCAGTGCACCGGAACAGATTACATATTGCTCTACCAGAAGGTGGGAAAAATAAAAAAGATGAAACTTTGGTTGGTGCGAACTGAGGAAAGCAAAGGGAATTAAAGTGCACAACCATGGTCATCTTATAAGAAATGTCAGTACATCACTGCCAAAAGCCCCTTTACTTCCCTACTGCTAATATGAACTTGGCGGCGTTCACTGAGGCAAATACTGGCAATGCATCATCTATACAGGAAATAGGCTTACATAAGTCAAAAGTGATTATAGCATACACAATTACTCTGTATCTCGCATTAGCAGGTCTTGTCCTGACACACAAACCCAATAAGAAATATAATGTCATGAACTCAATGGTCATGGATATTATTCATTTACTTTACGAGCAGTCTAAGAATTACAACTTATATATTTTAGTTCCTTGACCAAGGACTTTTATCATTCAATCACTCGTTCATCTATGCATTCACTCATTCATTTGGTTTATCAATCTGATGGTCTGTCTACTCTCTTGATTACTTATTTATTTTCCACTGGTGAAACACTTTGCTCAACTTCCTATCATGAGGAAATAATTGTTTGGTTAAAATATTGCAACATATGTAAGCAAAACTATCGGCTGCCCCCCCTCGCCCACCTTAGAGAGAGAGAGAGAGAGAGAGAGAGAGAGAGAGAGAGAGAGAGAGAGAGAAGAGAAAGAGAGAGATAGAGACATAGATACAGATAGAGAGAGAGGGTTTTTGTTTGTTTGTTTGTTTTCTTAATAAAATACTGTGTGCATGGCATTTGCCTGGAGTTTACTCCATTCGTCACCGTAGGTTGAATTGTTTTTGCTGTTCTGCATCATAAGACCTCAAAGTACATATCCAATGTGTTCCATAATAGAACATAGTCTGATACCATACTACATTCTCTCCTTTGAGGGCATGTTCGCTGTGAACTTTTTTGTTTGTTTGTTTGTTTGGGTTTTTTGTGAGTTTTTTTTTGGGGGGGGTTCTTTTTTTTTTTTTGTTTCTTTGTCTTTGATTTTGTCCTTGTTTTTGTTTTGGTTCTTACCCCTTGTTTTACTGTATGTCAATTATGCTCACCTCCTTTAAGTTATCGTGACACGTTTTCAGGGTAAAATCAGATTCAAATGCCTTTATTTCCACCCACCCCCTTAAGTTTTCTTAGTCTGATCGCTAGTAAGCGCTACTTTTGAATATATGCGACCTATGTTCCTGATAAAAGACATTATCTTACCAGTGTGTAGTTATTCCGCAGAGGCTCAGTGCTTTAATGGATGATTACAGTAAATAAATATTAAGAAACTGACGACCGTCAACAGCAAAAGAGCATCAGCACTAATGCAGAGAAGATTTGTTTTTATCAATGCACAGATGATACAATTTGTATTTTGAATGTCCTCTACTGTGCCCTGTGTGGTCCCGTGCGACGTATATAAGGGCAAGGAGGATAGAGGCTGTCTACCCTCCTTGATGAGGGTCAGGCATGAGGAATCTGTATACAAAAAATGCCGACGACAAGTCTGCCTTCAAAGCAGACCAGGTTCCTTGTTATCTCTTCTACACTTGTTATGCACTTTCACGGGGTTTTATTGATAAGGGACAACACTGTGACCTTCCTGCACGACTGAGATACAAATCAAGAAGTTGATCATTATCACCTTGGCGAGGAGCGGCATCTGGTCCCCATGCACTGCAACCTGCCGTAATCACTTTCGGCCAATTAGAAATTGAGACATTTTTTTAAAGATTAAAAATAAAATGACAATATTAAACAAGGGCAGATCACAGCAGCGGGGACATGACATTAGAGGCAAAATGCGACTTCCTGTTTCAAAATTACGGTAATCTTGCATCCCAATACATGCAGTAGTACTAAGGCACCATAACGGGTCTACAGAGCGGGCTGAGAAGGCAATTGAGTGCAGGGGAGCTACATTTGGATAGCTCTACGTGCTGTTATTCCTGAGCTGACAGGCGTGGTATGAATCAGCAAGCCGATTGTTGAGCCCACGTCAGTTTGGTGGACGTCACATGAGGTCCTATCACTTTATGACGTATCAGCATGTTTATTGCAAAAAGGCTTAAGGGTGCGGGGGGGATCATCTGGTTTAGTGAGTGTGGCAATCAAATACATGTACACAGCCAATGTTCAGCGCCCATGCAGATAACTCTCAACTAGAAAAATTGATTTGCTTGTAAGTAAATCAGTGTGGGTATCTGGAGAAACTGCAATGCAATGTATGCAGCTGTGACATGACCTCCAAATGAGTAATGGCATGTTAACAGTATGGCCAAGTTGGTGAAAAGTGTTGCAAATGACATAGGTAGACATGTCTAGCTTTTACCTTTCAAGGTCACGCCAGATCAAAAAAGACAGCACCAGATGAAAGCATAAATGTCATTTCCTACTCATGTTCAATAGTAACTATTGCCCCAAAGTGCACCATTTTCCATATGCAGAGATTCAAATATGCTCCGCAACTCATAAGCTAGAAGTAACATATCTTGCTATGCAGGATTTAAATTGTAGGTAATCATATAATTTGCATTAATTCAAATCCTACAAGTCTGGTGCATAGCTCATGGTTCATTAGATGCATCTCTATCACAAACCTATATATTGAATTTGGAATGGCATCTGTATCTATTATAGTTTTGAAGATATTTCAGATTTTAATTTCCAAAGTCGCTTAATTAGCATGATTTAACAGTTTACATCTTTTTTAACTGTCCATTAGATTGGCAAATGTCACAAACCTATATGCTGAATATGGAATTTTGTATCTATCAAAATAGTTTGGAAGATATGGAGCTTTTAGATTTTATTGCCCCTAATTAGCATAATCCTCAACATCATGACTATTCCAAATCAAAAAGACAACTTCCCTACTAGGTGTATTACCATGCCAAGTTGAAACAGTGTAGCTTGCACGGTGTCAGAGAAAAGCTCCGGACAAATTTGGCGGAAAGAAAGAAAGAAAGAAAGAAAGAAAGAAAGAAAGAAAGAAAGAAAGAAAGAAAGAAAGAACGAAAGAAAGAAAGAATTCGGTTCTCGACAACGTAATCACCTGTAGACATATTTTAACTGTTGGCACCCAGACATAATGAAAACTATGTACATAATTTCCAAAGGAATACCCTGATAGTTACAGAACAAAGTCCATTAAAGCTATCCACACCAAAACGACGACAAAGAACCCTAGTTACATTACAAATGGAGACCCGCAATTTGGCGGAAAATTAGGCCGAATTCCAGCCGCTATACATACGTTTTATCATGACTGCCTTTATGTTAAAAAAAAAATGCCCCCAAAACATAAGAAAAAACAAGAAATTATTCTGGTAATCATCAGTGCTTATAAAATAGAAACACCATGCAATCGCAAAAATCCAGTATGGCAAACAATTCCCGGCCGCGATTGTGACATGGTTTCATCAACACGATATTATCACCATCCAGCAGTTAAAATATGTCTACAGGTGATTACGTTGTCGAGAACAGAATTCGTTGCGTCTTATGAATGGATGAAAAAATACCATGACAACAATGCCGCCAGATCGGTAGCCTGTTGACGGGCGATCATGGCAACGCCATATTGAACTTAAATAAACTTTGAAACAATCTGTGTATCTTTTATATACATCTTTTGACAAAGCTCCTGTCTTTTCATGTTTCTGTAGTGAACTCTTACGTTTATAATATTTTCTAGCATATTTCAATCAAAATAGATCTATTTGATACTAATGATTTGTCAAGCGGTAGTTTTGTTCCTGGCACACAGTTTTCCCCTAAAGTAATCACAACTTCAGTCGTGTCGATAATCTACTTGACAGAGATGCCAACATTCAAAATGCCATTTCAGGGACATTTAAGTGAGAACATCAGGGACAGAGACTATTGAATAAAGTTATATAGGAGGAAATACTCAGTTTTCAACGCGGAACAAACACGTAAATTGGTCAAAATTTCAGAGACAGTTAAACAAAATTGTAACATTTTAACTTAATCAAATCAGTCGAACACACAAAATTTACATTACTTTGAACAATGTCTAAGTGTCGCATTTCATTCTGTGCTGACTTTGAAGGCATCCCGACAGAGGTCAAGTAAATCTTCTTTTCTAGCTATTACATGTAGTTTTAATCACAGACTTAGATAGTGGATGACGTATCATATGACATCATTTTTTTTTACTGATGGTATTAGTGGTTTCGAGACAGTTCACAATGCAGCTAGATCAGGGGGCTTATGAAAAGTAATCGTAAGTTGAATCACAATCGGGTTAATCTGTGACGTAATACACCTACTGTAGACTGGGTCTCATATGTTCTTATTTTCGGCAAAACGTAGGAAATAACTGCTTCTTAAGCAGACCAAATGACGTTTTATATCTGTGTAGTAGACATGACATAGGATTTGGGTCTGCTTTGGAGGCAAACCACAATTGATGTGCCTGTACCATTCTCCGCTAAGATACAACTCATGAAGCGTCTCTTCATACTCATTACGGTGTTACTTTACGCGTTAGGTTTGAAAGCATTATGATATTAGGAATCCAAGCGTTTGGACTTACTCAACGGGTTTAAAATCAAACTACTATCGAATAATACTGTTGCTAAATTCTATCTCCCCTTGGTATGATTCACTCCTGGTTATGGTTGCACCGGTTTTGATAATTGTGGCATAGGCCTATCGAAAGCCCTTGGAGGGATCTAGTTCGAGTCTGCCGGTTAAGTACTGGTACTCTCAGCCACGTGTTTATGGAAGTTGTACTGCTCAATAATTCACAAAACAACACCCCGTGTTTTAAGCCAAAACCATTGGTTCTGCTCACAAAGCCCAGAATATTTTTCTGCAACCCGTTGTTTTGTTCACTAAACCCTGGGTATTGCTTAAAAAACCGCGAGTTTTGTAACTACTCCTTCGTCGGGGATGAACTAAACCTGCCAAGCACTCATGGAGCGGGCTTAATGGAACGTCCAATCCTCCTCAGAAGTAGCTAAACCCCTAATCAAATCAAAATTCAATGACGAAGCAAACCTTGGTTTTGCTAACGAAATCTGGGGTTTTGTGATAAAACCTATGGCTTTGCTAGCAAAGCTCAGGGTTTTGTAAACGAAACTCAGCTATTATGATTTATTGAACAGCAAAACTTGAATACACGTCACGGGACAAATTTCTACTAGAACTGCAATGACCTGACATTGATTCCAGCGGCCATTACTTCAAACTTGATACATTCAATAAAAAGCACCCTAATTTGCGCCACTCCCTTATATTCTGGCCTTTGTGTCGACTACCGGCCCGTCCGAAACGTTTCATGCGTAATGCAATTCACAAATTGAAAAACAAAAAAAAACAAAAACAAAAAACAAACACCCCCCCCCCCAAAAAAAAAAGAAAAAAAACAAAAACAAAAACAAAAAAAACAAAAAAAATAAAACAAAAAACAAAAAACAAAACAAAAAAACCAAAAAAAGCACACCCCTTATGGGTTCTGCAACACGTCTCCGGGATAACGTATCTCTAGGTGCACGTAACTCCATGCCCATCTTCAAGTTTTTATTTGCATTTGAAACTAATTCTCCCGGGAAAAGATAAATTACCAGCCAACTATTCCCACGGCACCGGCTCCGCTAACATATGTCAGGCTTAGCTGTTCCTGAACTTTTCCCTTGTAAATCAACAGTTATTCTAGATAAATGAATTTTATCCTCCCTTTGCCAATGCAGCAATTTTGCAGAGTCCAACCGCTTTTGCTCTTAAAAGATCCCCTTTTCCGTACTCAAATAGCTGTCTATATAATGGTTTAAGTTATTTTTTTCTTCTTAGTAGCTTGGGAGCTACTGTTGTAACATTTTAAAAACAAAACAGCTTTCCTGTATTTCGTCGTGTTCAAAAGAGAAATATGCCTCATGGAGGCATATATAAATGGCGTAATTGGGGGGGGGGGGGGGGCGAATATCTCGGCAGATTACAATTGCCACCCAGCACCTAATATGCAAACAGTAGCTAGTTTGGTTGTCTAATTTTGAGTATGCACAGAACATGTCTTCCAGGTGTGTTTTCGAACTTTAAAGCGTGAAAGGTAAAACAGTGTTCCTCGTTTAAACTAATCGGTCTTGGTGTTGACATATTATTTGTGCTTGGTATTCTTTTATTGTGCTAAGAACAAATACGTCCAACAATGAAATAAAGAGCGAAAAAAGAACGAGTTAAAGTAGTTTTTCACGCACTATCTATCCGAATCTTCATAGAATGCGCTTTGAAAAAAATGCATGCCATGGAGTCTGTCGCTTCCCGTGTCATCAAACTCTAACTTGGTAATTTTTCAGAATTTTTTCTTTATAATGCACTATAATATTCATGTAATTTCCTTTTGTGTTGAAAAACATTGTGACAACCTTCAATCAATAGTTATCGGATGTAACAAGGGTTTCATCAAGAAAATCTTCCGATGAGTCGGAAAATTATATTATGAATGTCTTTCCCCCCCCCCCAAAAAATGATATACATGCGACAATGGAGACAAATTAGTTTCCTTTTTGGACAACATTAGAAGATCGATCTTAACTAAACACTTTGTACTTTATAGCCCTATATGTTAATGTAAAGGTAAAAATGGCCCACAAAAAGCTTTGCGTTTTACGTCGCTTTGTTCACAGAGATCACAACTGAGTAAATCTTAATTTGTTAAATATATACATGTACGTCATTGAGGCACATTGTTTACATAAGTTAATGATTATATAGGTTATTTTACCAAAACATATGATTAACTTGAATTTCAGTGTGTTATCTATTATTTACATTAAATTGGAAACCTATTAAATTGGCCCCAGAGCTACCTTACCAACCGGAAAGAAAGAGTTGTTATAACGGACAAGCATCTACATGGAACACAGTTATGGTGGAGCTCCACAAGGCTTAATTTTGGACCCGTTTCTGTTCTTGTTATACATAAATGATATTGCTAACATTGTCGAATCCAAAGTAAGACTATTCGCAGACGATACTTCACTCTCATTTCGTACAAAGACGACCTAGACCTTGGAGTGATAACTCTTAACGATGACCTCTCAGCAATATCAATCTGGAGAGATCAATGGTTTATCTCTTTGAATGAATCAAAAACAGAATCCTTGACATGTATTCGTATCAAACTTCACAACAAAATCACGTTGTTTCTCAAAAATAAGTACATGAAAGAAGTAGACTCGCACTGACATCTTGGTCTCACCCTCGAGTGCGATGGTTCCTGGTCATTGCATGTGAATAATATATGCATCAAATATATGAAATGAGTGGACTCTATGAGAGGGATGAAATTTCTCCTAGACATGAAACATATCGAAACGCTGTACCTCACATTCATAAGGCCTATCCTCGAATATGGAAATGTTGTCTGGGACAACTGCAGTCAAGCATGTCAGACTAAATTGGAGAGAGTGCAGCATGCCGCAGCACGAGTAGTAACTGGAGCTACACAAAGTGTCAATCTTAACGCATTCTATGAGGAACTATAATGGGAGTCGCTTTGAGAAAGGAAACAGAAACCGAAACTTATACTCATGTTCAAAATTCAAAATGGCTTGGCACCTTCGTATTTACAAGACAGACTGCCCCATGTGCGCGATTCTGGTGTTTTATTTCGGCTAGTCGAAAATTTCATCTTGGGAACAAAACGTTTTTGATGCTCTTCATTTCACAAAACAGGTAATGGTAATTGATAAGTGTGTACTTCTAGCGTTACAGCAACTGTATATAGTGACGACCATTGTGCACTCGATGTTAGTTCGTAAATATGTGTATACGATTTGTATTATGTGTGCTGGTTCACTCCAGACATCTGTATATACAAAATACAAACATACATACAGCATAAAACCCTGGCTTGTTTTCGAATTCCTTTTCTTTTTGAGAAATAAAATACGTTTGAATCGCAAATCATCTACCATCCCTATGCACGGATCAGTACGCCACACATGTATACAGATACTAGATAAAAAGCATAGATACGCCATAAATAAACTTTATATTACTCCTATAGCTCAAGTATTCGTGAGTTGTAGAAATGGCTTAAGCCATTTCTACTACTTTCGTGAACAGCGCAGTTGGCGCGAGGGACGTATTCATACTAATCCCGGGCAACAAAGGAAACATTCCAATAAAATGAGAATTAAAAAAAAAACTGAATGAACACAGGATTCATCTCAGTGAATCGTCCCTGTTGATTATGTTTTACACATAATGTCACCAAAACACTGATAAAGGTCATTTAAAGGTTGGTGAGATCATGCGGTTTGGACAACTTGTGTGACAGGGAAGTACATGCTACCTTTGTACTCATATACTTACTATAGTTCTAGAAATTTTCCCGTTCGACTTAATTTCGCACTTTGCCCGCTAGAACTTGATGCGCAAAAATTAGATGCGCCATAATTAATTGACACAATGGAAGGTTATATATAGACTGGCCAGGATGAGCAAAATTAAAATACGCAAATATTCTCTAATTTACGGAAAACCAAGTTTATGCGAAATTAACCACACGCGGAAATTTCGAGAACTACAGTATATTTGCAGGCACAGGCTCAGGCTCAGTTCATATATTTTGGCCAAATTATATGAGCTCATATCATTTGCATATTGCTGCCGATTATTTCTTGTCATTTATGTATTCATTCCATTATATTATTTCGCGTCACTTGTATAAGTCTCGGTGTAGATTATTTGTGTATACACCTGTTGCTGTAGAATACAACCTGAAATATGTCCGCTTATAGCTGTAGATTGTTTGGTGTTAGATATGTATTTACTTGGGCAGATTTTTTCTTGTTTTGCACGTATCTATTATTATTATTATTATTATTATTATTATTATTATTATTATTATTATTATTATTAATATTATTATTATTATTATTAATATTATTATTATTATTGTTGTTGTTGTTGTTGTTGTTGTTATTATTATTATTATTATTATTATTATTATTATTGTTGTTGTTGTTGGTTGTTGTTGTTGTTGTTGTTGTTGTTGTTATTATTATTATTATTATTATTATTATTATTATTATTATTATTATTATTATTATTTAAATACATTTGCTTGAGATTGTGTCGTGTTATCTATTTATGTATTGTGCAGACTATTTAACTTTATTTATATGTTTGTTTCTGTAGACGATTTCTTATTATTTGTATATTTATGGTAGAACATTTATTTTGCATTAGATATATACTTTTTGCTAAATGCTAATTCATGTTATTCCTATTCTAATTTCTGTACATAGTTTCGTGTCATATGTATGTTTATATCTGTGGATTATTACGTTATTTGCAATGCAATAATGATGGGTAGGGTTTGAGTGAAGGATTTATTTCAACACAATGAATCACTGGCGTTTTATCTATTCATTAGTTTGTCAACTTTGTTATACCGGGATACCCATAGAGCCAGTTAGCATTTCCTTTGACTTAATATTGGTCCCCAACTGTACCATTTTAACGCAAAGAGCTAAAAAAAGTCTTACAAAACTGTCATACAACTTCATGCCGAAATCAAATCCGAAATACATGTGTTTGGATCAACTTGCATGTATGTCTTTATGACAAAGGGGGCTGCTGGGGACTTTCGAAAATGTCTACTTTTGAACAAATTGTATATAGACAAATGAAATACATGTATGTCTTAAATGTGTATATCATGCCAAAATGATTATTTCATGTTCTATTTCTGTATTTTCTGAAATGGGATGGGCATTATAACTGTAGATGACAAAACGTATCAGGAAGACGTTGTAAGTGCATTTTCAAATGAGCAACTATTCGCTCCCGGGATGGGTTTATGTGTTGTATAGTGAGCGCGCGCCCAATTAGTTATTGAATTGGACTAATACACAAGCTTTGGGTATGGAAACGTACAGCGACGCTTTCTCAACTCCGAGTTCATCTGCTCAAATTGATCGTTCGCTGGGCATCTAATTTGGAAAATTCAATTACACCATGTTCAATAATGAAACATGCACAAAGCCTGTATTTCAGATGACATTATATGGTGGTGGAGTACAAATCAAAGTGGGTACAATGTTATATGGCGGGTACATTGATGGTACACTGTTCACGATAGAATATTACTAATGGAGCAATGATAATGAATTGCCCAATCATACTTACTCATTTTGACAAGTATATGGCAGACATGAAATTTCCACAAGATAATGTTAATGAAATACAGGAATCAATTGTCCAGCAATCTTGGTTGATTGATTCGCAGCTAATCGGTAGGTCTCCCACTACAATGATTCTCAGAGCTATGTGTGTTTTCATCACCTTCAAGTCGACGCAATCTAGCCTTTTCTGCTTTAATTACATTTTGTCATTCAATTAAGCTCCCACGCGTTCTGTCGCCTTATAACCGTTCACAGTTCTGTTGGTTTCCCTCAGGGCAGATCAAGGTTTTCTTAGAGGGGTACCTAAAATAGGAAGGCGGAGGTTTGGGGGCCGCCTTAGCACTAAAAAGAGGGTCCTTTAACATCCCTGTGGGGATCTAAGGTAGGGATCGAAACAAGTTTATGTGAAGGTAATACTTGTCTCATTAAAAATATGTGCTGTCAGAAATTACCTGATGTCTCTTGCATTGAATGTAAACAAAAAGAACAGACATTTATTTAATTTTCATTTATTTTTCGTTTACTTACTTTTCTTATCTTTTTATTTTTTTAGCTCAGCTGACTTACTACTCAGGCTGAGCCTTTAGAATGGCGAGTCGTCCGTCGTCCGTCTGTTCAAAATCACATATTCTACTTATCCTCCAAAACAGCCCGCCAGATTGACTTCAAACTTGGTGGCAATGTACCTTGGGTCGGTTTCTACCAAGGTTGTTCAAATGGTCACGCTCCAGTGATTTTTGTTTTTTGTTTTTGTTTTTGGAGCAAATCTCTAGAAATCTTCTCCGAAGAAACCCCTCACCCAATCTCTTTGGTATCACACAGGACAACTCAAGTGACACTTACTTCTTAATTTGTTCACCAGGTGGCTCTGAATTTCGTTGAAAAATATTTTTAATGTTTTCTTGGACGTGGTTTTGCTTTTTTTTTTTTTTGACTTCTTCTCCAAACATTTTACTCAGATTAAGCTGAAACTTGGTGGATATGCTCCTTGTGAAAGGTTCAAACCAAGTTGTTCACTAGGTAGTACTGCTATCGATTCCTGATTTTTACAGCTTGTTTTTTTTTTTTTTTTTTTTTTTTTTGTTTTTTTTGTTTTTGTTTTTTGTTTGTTTGTTTTTTTGTTTTTTTTTTTTGTTTCGTTTTTTTTGTTTTGTTTTTTGTTTTGTTTTTAAATTCCGGGTATTTATTGGTAAACGCACCTTTCCTGTTGATTATGATAAAAGTCAATGGGCATTCTAGTGCTAATTCGCATGTTTGACTTTTCGAACTTGGTAGCAATGTACGTTCGGTGGGTCTATACCAAGTTTGATGAAGTGGCTACACGCCAGTGATTTATTTTGTGATTATTATTGTTCTTTTTTTTTTTGGGGGGGGGGGGGGGGGGCAAATCTTAATAATAATAATAATAAAAAAAAACCTTCTCCTAAATTGTTCACCCAATTGATTTGATATCACACAGGAATACTCCTAGAGACTCCCAGTTCTTCATTTCTTCACTAGCAAGTGTTTCATTTTTCTTCCTATTTATATATACATATATATATATATATATATATATATATATATATATATATATATATATATATATATATATATATATATATTTAATTTATTTATTTTGTGTGTGTATATGTGTTTGATATTTTCGACTTATTCAGCACCGTCACTCGGCTTTAGATGAAATTTTTTGGATATGTTCCTTGTGAAAGGGCCAAAACAAATTTGTTCACTAGGTGGCACTGCCATGGATTCCTGGTTTTTAACTTTTTTTTTTTTTTTTTCAATTCGGGTTACTCTCGGTAAATGCACCTTACCTATTGATAACGGCGCAGCTCAATTGGCATTCTTATGCTAATTCACATTTAAGACTTCTTACCCGAGACCATCAACCGTATTGACTTCAAACTTGGTATCAATATACTTTTGGAGGGTCTTTACCAAGTTTAATCAAATGGTCACGCTTCAGTATTTTTTTAATTTCGTTTGACTTTTGTTGTTGTTGTTGTTGTTTTTGCAAATCTTCGAAAAAAATCTTCTTATCTAAAACCGCTCACCCAATTGCTTCGATATCACACAGGAACATTGCATGGGTCTCCTAGTTCTTAATTTGTTCACGAGGTGGTGCTGCAGCTTTTAGCTCTACTGACTTGCTATTCAAGCTGCATTTTAGGAGGCTCAGTCGTCCGCTTTAGAAATACTTGAAATGTCATTTACACTCAGCTAAACCTAAAAATAGGTCTATTTAGTTACAACGTTGATTTTTGTGGGACAAGCTTAGGTCAGCTGAGCACGGGCTATTCACGCAGCCCCCTAGTTTGTCCAGGGGATGGAACACTCACCACATGAGTCGTCAAACACAGAAAGATTAGAGATGTCTGCCCAATACTTACATTGTTTCAATGCTGCGTACTGCTTGCTGACATTCAAATATTCGAGATGCCAGTGTAGTGCATACGTTATTTCAATACTAAGTAATACTATGTGACACATAAAGATCGGGAATATCTGCGTCGTGCATACAGTGTTTTGATATTGAGAACAACTAAGTGACATAAAAAGCTTAGTATCGTCCTCCTAATGCACACATTGTCCTCACACCCAGTGTGCAGGTCTCTGTTACAATACAGAGAATATTGGGATAATCAAGCAAGCAAGTAAACAAACACGCAAATAAATAACTAAATAAATCAATCAATCAATCAATCAATCAATCAATCAATCAGTCAATCAATAAATAAACCCCTTATTCATGATGTTCTTTTAAGCAACACAAACAACTGGTTTTTCACATTCTACTCCGATCAGTTAAATGGGCTCAACTTGAGTTTAGAATATTGAGACGTTGCTTACTCCAGTAGAGTCCTTTGTACTTTTCAGCGGACAAGTACTTCCAGCCATACGGATTCTTGCAAGCAATAATCAATCAAGAGGCTAAATTTACAGGCTTAAGCCCACAGTAGAGTAATTTGATCAGCATAGGGTAAGAGTATCTACATGTTTTAAAGCTTACAGGAGGCTAATTACATTTTATAAGGCAACGGAAACTACTACTAGGAGTACAATACCGTAAAAGGCAGAACTCAGACAGGGGAATTTCCGCCAGTCAAATGGAAATGTCCCTTATGCTGCAGATAACAGTGTGCTTGGTTTGCGAAGTTTCAACGATAGTCCAATTTAATTTGCGATGCAGTTGAGCAACACATGTACGTATACGCATGTTACTGTCACAACAAAGAGATCTGTTTGGTGCTCAGGTGTCTCCAGAATAAAGGAAGCGACAAAGATTCCATTAATGTATCACCCAATCAAAATAAGTGTCCATTTTCAGCCTTAATGAACCTTAACCTATGACCACCTAAATATAATTTACTTTTCAACAACCATTATGCTTAAAACTCTATACTATATTTCCGTATATTAAAGACAATCGGGTTGCAATACCTTCCTCCAGTTCTAGACAGGCATGTTTTAGAATTAAAGGGAACCATGTAGGTAAAGATAAGCAGGCTATTGAGGCTTAGGAGTCAGTTAGGACCGCTACTTCCACTTGAACAAATACTCTCGAGACGACCGACAAAAACAATTTAACATTTATCTAGCATCGACTTACCGAGAGCTAACAATTTACTTGAATCAGATCTTCATTTCTATTGGGTGAAACAACACATTGGTAATACACAGAGCAATAATCAATGCCTGTCTTTGAAACTATACGCCAGTTTTTTGTTTGTTTGTTTGTTTGTATGTTGTTTTCTTTTATTTTTTAATTTCTTTTTCCACATTGGTAATACACAGAGCAATAATCAATGCCTGTCTTTGAAACTATACGCCAGTTTTTTGTTTGTTTGTTTGTTTGTATGTTGTTTTCTTTTATTTTTTAATTTCTTTTTCCCTTCGGAAGACTGACGAACAACAGTTTCAAGAAAGTTATAGATGTATTAATTAAATTTATTGCATATGACCAATTTTAATGATGGGATGAAACTTTCCATTATGGACTCATATATATATATGTATAATCAAGCAAAGACATATCATTTATACCAAATAAAAAATGGTGCTTTTGCTTGGGTAAAAACCCTCCAACCGCCATTCCCACAAGTACCATCTGCTCCGGCAGATGATTCTTGTGTTAATGACGTTTGGGGCAAAGCAAACATATGAGGAAAAACTTCACACAAAACAAACCTGTAAACGTCAGTATACGGCACATTTATTTACTCACATGATTATGGTTGTTTTTGGACAGCAGAACATTTAGGGGGGGATAGATAGATAGATAGATAGATAGATAGATAGATAGATAGATAGATAGATAGATAGATAGATAGATAGATAGATAGATAGATAGATAGATAGATAGAGAGAGAGAGAGAGAGAGAGAGAGAGAGAGAGAGAGAGAGAGAGAGATGGTTTTTGTTTTGTTTTGTTTTTTTTTTTGTTTTTTTTTTTTTGTTTTTTTTTTGTTTGGTTTTTTTGGTTTGTTTTTTAAATTAAATACTGCATGGCATTTTCCTGGAGTTTACTCCACTCGTCACCCTAGGTTTACTTGCTATACTTTAACTGACAACACGTTTAAAATCTGCACCTTTTCTGCTAAAACAGGACAGTAAAGCATTGATTACTACGCTAAATACCTTTGGCTGTTAATTTTTGCAATAGTCACATTATGCCCCAGATTTTTTAAAGGTTTTATCTTCAAATTCTTTGTCGAAATGTTTGTCATTAAAATACCAGCTTCTTCTCTCTAGTGGTCTAAGGAAAGTAATAATCTAAAACAGCACCCTTCCTTATAGCACTCGAAATCAGTCTTAAAGTAAATTGTTTGCCTGGAAAATAAGTACTTCAGTGGTTAAACTTGAGCTGCCTTGAACACCTGGCACAAGTCCTATCTGTTTGAAGCTGTATATCCAAGTGTCTTGTCCCCAGCAAAGGTGATTCGTATTAGCCGGAGAGACCTCTGGACATGCTGAATGCCAGCAGGACCATTCATTATAGGATATTGTACACTTAATGATTGATAAATCAGGGTTAAAATGGACCTTAGATGATCAGGGTCATGTTGCCTCACCGGTCAGTTCAACTCCTTTACCGTTAGCAGAATGATCCTTGGTTATATATATATATATATATATATATATAATATATATATATATATATATATATATATATATATATATATATATATATATATATATATATATATATATAATCCTGTGTTTGCACTGGTTATTGTGACCAGAATAGGTCTTTCAATTATATGTACACGCCGTTTGCCTTTTGAATAACCCAGAGGAGACTTGCCTAATATAGACATATCTCAGCCATCTTTACAATAAAGTTCATATGTTCTACCAGAAAGCGAAATGTGCTTTCCCTACAAATACTGCAAATAGGCCTATTACTCACTCCCAACCCCTTCAATAAAAGCAAACACAAAGCAAAGAGCAAAAGAAAAAAAAAAGAAAAGAAAAAAAGGCAGCAAACACAAACAAAGAGAGAGTAAAAAAAAACACCCCCTCCCAGATAAGAAGGAAAAGAAAAACATACACAAGAACACAAAAACGATCTTAATAAACACACTATCCAGCTATTAACGGCATGTGGTTCACATTCAACACAACAGATTTTTGTAAGCTTATCTGTGGAAGTCGGGTTTAGCACAATTATATATAATTCCAGGAATGGTCACTATTGTAAACGTGGTCATGTCTTTGTGAAACGTATAATTCTATAGTGAAAGTTCCAAGTAACTGGTGCCTTGCTTTTTCATCGACATATCCGCAACTCTTCTCCTTTAAATCGATATACTAATGAGGAATGCCGTAACGGTATATCTGATGATTGGGCCTATATCTGGAAGGAAATCCAGGTCACACGGTATCGCGTATTTTTGGCCAAAAACGTCAAGCAACCAAGTGCTTTTGTTCAGTATCGTTTCATCACTTTTCATTATTTGTGTGCATATCGAGAAAAACTGTTGCTTCCCAATTACAGGGCAGTTTTCCGGTTAATAGCCATTCTTTTGTCCCTGACTCCCATATATATATGTATATATACATACATATATATATATATATTATATATATATAATATATATATTATATATATATATATATATATATATATATATATATAATATATATATATATATATATATATATATATATATTATATATATATATATATATATATATATATATACATATACATATATATATATATATATATATATATATATATATATATATATATATATATATATATATATATATGTATATATATATATATATATATAATTATAGCGTGTAACGCATAAACACAGGAATCAAAACTTAATTACTCATAACTAAAAAAAATATATGAAAGTATTTTTACAAACGTGTATACATCAAGCAAAAGTTAGAAAACACAGACACCCAAAAAAAAAACAAACAAACAAACAAACAACAAACAAACATACACACGAAATAAATAAATATGATTACATCCATATGATATACATCGTTTTTTATGAAGACCAATAAAAAGGTGTCAAACGCTGTATTGCATTCGAAACATTTTATGATATCACATGGATGATGAACGCCGAATTTCACTCGTTGGTCTTTATGAATACTATCACAAAAGCCATTAATTTCAGTTGGAGACCATTTCGGCAGTACTAACACAACTGCCATGGACTCTGTATTCCATTTTTTTTTTTGGGGGGGGGGGCATTTTATAAGTACTAGCGCAGACGCCACGAGCCCTGAATTTAGTTTGTTCGCCGCTTTGCGAATGCCACTACATAGGCCATGGACTTTAAAAGTGGTTTACAGTCTGTCTTTTGAATACTATCACAGTGGGTGTGGATTTCATCTGTTGGCCGTTTCATGAAGACTTTCAGAGAGACACGAACTCTGAATCTTATTTGCAGACCGTTTCACGAACAGTGTCACATAGGCCGTGAATTCTGACTTTATTTTTAGACCATTTTACGAATACTATCACACAAGTCGTGAATATATACAATTTATATTCCGTTTTATCAAGGAGGGTAGAAGTTGTCCATTGTTTTATTATATTATACTATCATAGAGGCCATGAACTCTGAATTCTATGTAAAGACCTTTTCGTCAAGACTGACAAAGAAGTCAAGAGCACTGAATATTTGGACAGCTTTTTACGAAGAGTATCACACTGGCTATGATCTCTGAACTTCATTTCTGAAACTGTTTTATGAAGAACATGACTGAGCCTATGAACTCTGGATTTTATTTTATGAAAGCTACAACAGGGGACATGAAGTCTGATTTCATTTGCATATCGTTTCATCAATACTATCACATAGGTCATAAAGTATGAAATTATATTTGGAGATCGTTTACGAAGACCATCAGAAGGGCAATGTACTCTCAATCTTATTTAGGGACCGGTTTATGAATGCAGTCAGAGTGGCCATGAGCTCTGCTTTTCATTTGGGGACCGTTTTATAAATACTATCACAGATGCCATGAGCTCAGAATTTTATTTTACGACTGGTTTATAAATGCTGTCACAGTGGCCATGAACTCTGAATTTCATTTAGGGATCGTTTTATGAATACCCATGCAGTCTGAATTTGTCTTCAATGTCTTTTTACCAAGTGTTGCACAGAGGATATTAAATTTTTCAATGGTGAAAATCACATGGGCGCAAATTCTGAATTTTATTTAAAGGGCATTTAGAAAGACTGTCATCTGGGGCCATGAGCTCTGAACTTCATTTGAAGGCAGTTTCTGACGATTATCACGTGGCTGATGATCAAGATTTGGAGCGATTTAGGTCTTACCGTTTTGCTCATATAGACTTTGGCAATAGTATAATAGTGACAGGAGCAACAGTGCCACATCTACTGTGTCATTCTCAATTCAAACTTAAACAAAAACAAAAACAAATAAAAAACAAAAAAATAAAAAAAAATAAATAAAAAAAATCAAACAAACAAACAAAAAACCCAAACCAAACCAAACCAAACCAAAACAAAACAAAACAAAACACCCCCCCCCCCGAAAAAAGACAATCGAATCTCGCCACTCCTCAGAACCTCATGAACTTTCTGTGCTTAAACCTATAAATGTATTGAGATATTATCACGTTCGATTCAAAATTAAAAAACAAAACAAAACAAAAAAAACCAAAAAAAACCCAAAGCGTAAACAGCCAAATGAATTGATTAACGGCTTAAATTCCAGACATGCTTCTTATAGTATGTTGGCTGCTTGCGTTGTATATGGTAAAGACAACTTAGAATACATGAACATGAAATATCTGCAAATATTGCAGCCCTGTTGTTTCTGCGTGCCTCTGGTTCGCCATCTTCAGATTTCAATATAAGCATTATTCAAATGGCAATGAGAACATGGGTCTAAGGTTTTGAGTTTCTTTTGTTTTCGAAAAAGTTGCATTGAAATATCGTGCTATTCGATGTTTGAGTGATGTAGTATTTTCGGTTTTAAATCATTTTACATCCAGAACACCGACATCAATCGAAACAAAAATAGGAACGTTTTGATATGTCCACATTTACTCCGTTTACTTTCATGCTTATTGTTTTCAAAATGAACACTAAAGACAATCGTTGAAACAGCATGTATGAAATTAAGTTGCGATATCCTTTTTTTTTCTTTCTTAAATTCATTTCTATTGACATCAAAGCACTTTAATTTCCTCTATTGCCAAAATGTGTGATTCTACGCGTTTGTTAGCTTTTAGGAAACTTGTACTTCATAATTTCGGTATACAAAACTGATAAAGCTGCACCAAACGTTCTCTTTATTTACCGGAAGTCTTTTTGTGAAAGCGATTGTGCAGACATTCACGTTTGAAAGAAAATGCATAATCACTACATAACTAGTTTTATTTTGGGGTTAATATGATTTTGTCTGTCTCGATGCGGTAGTCTTCGGCATTATCTTACGCTTTCCGTCGAGTTTGTAAAATTTTGAAACTCAGTCACTAGGTGTCACACTCCCTTGCTAAGACGAATTGGGAAGAGCAGCTTGGCTATAGTAGTAGAGACCACAAAAATAGCCCTGGTCAACAGATTCCCCAGGCGCGCTTTTGGCAGAAATGCAATGCCCCGAAAGAGCGCAAAGAAAAGCTCTTGACTCAGTCAACATTTAGAAGTGAAAGAGTGAAACTTGGAGGAGACCATTAATACTTTTTGTGATGCCAGGACCAGAAAAGACGCCGCAATTTATCATGCAATGTGAACCAATACAACAATGCCTTTCCTTACAAACAGACGCATAAAAGAAAATGCCATTGAAATTGTAGTGTGCTTTAGATTTTCACATACATGACAGGTTTAATTACTTTCAATATGTTGCCTGGGCGTCCATATTTTTATTTGTTTCCATACGAGTATATACGGGATTTAATTCTGTCTATAAGTTTGAGGTGATCCCTCAGACGTTTGTCGCATTGTAAAATATGTACTTTCAGAATACATGAGATCTTCCTCACATGTTTTTTTCTGCTAGTCTGGTTTCCGTGCATAAGGAAAAGGGGGAATGTCGTTATTGTGTTCGCAGGAATTGATCTTTGCACAAGTAGGTTAGACTTATTGTCTCGAAAAGAATATATTTTCAACATTTTTTTTCACATAGACTCAAGCAAATGATATATTTTTTTTTTTTGGTTTAACACGGAGTACTTAGCAGTATTTGTTATACACTGCTAAAATCAATTAAGTTGAAAGTGATTATTTGTAGCAGCTATGTACGGAAAGTGTGACAGAGACAGATAGATAAATAGAGAGAGAGAGAGAGAGAGAGAGAGAGAGAGAGAGAGAGAGAGAGAGAGAGAGAGAGAGAGAGAGGAGAGAGAGAGAGAGAGAGAGAGAGAGAGAGAGAGAGAGAGAGTCCATGCAACGGAAATTGGGCGTGAGGCATGTGCAGCACCGATTTGGCAGACCATCGTGGCAAATTAAAAGCTACGTCATTTTGCTGGGCCTGCAACATAAGCCTGGCAAACGTCCTTCTTATTTCGCATCCTGCTAACATTTGTGCAGAAGCAGTGTTAGTATTCTTGTTAATCGTTTAAGTGGAATACTCAGGCCGACCAAGACTGGCGTGCAGCGCAAGAGTGGAAGTCCAGAACTCGTTTTAGGCTTGTGCTGCTGGAGTGTAGAATTAATCGCTGCACAGCGCATGTCCTATATGGACATAGGGCTCAGACAAATGCGGCTATAAAACGTTATATGAGGTATATATGTTAAATGCACAGTTATTATCCACCTAGACTGTATTAGTCATTGTTGTATCGGTCAAAAGACAACATCAGACTAGATCACGTCCCATGTTTCACCGTGTAATTCTCCTGCGTAGCTTTTTAAGCCTGATGTGAGTTATTTAAACCCGATCAACGGCATCCATTGATACCAGGTCAAAACTGTATTCACAGCAACCGCCTAAAATTTGGAACATTGCCTGAAGCTTCACTTTACGCAAACAGCTTGAACACACAAATTTTCGTCCCTATAAAAACCTCCGGTTATTCGAATTTTTTACAGGCATGTATAAAATGTTACAACATCTAAAACAGACACCCCACCTCGCGTCAATACACTTGAACATAACTAACACTCATGTGGGCAATCTGGGCACGTGTCATCTTATCTTTCCAAGTAACCAGCATATGAGATAATCTCAAGTGGTAATATTTAGTCATCCGTGCAGACGAACGCAAATATATTACGCCTCATTTCGTGTCCGTTTCCATTCTTTCTTTCTTCTTCTTTCTTTCTTTCTTTCTTTCTTTCTTTCTTTCTTTCTTTCTTTCTTTCTTTCTTTCTTTCTTTCTTTCTTTCTTTCTTTCCTCTTTCCTTCTTTTCTATTTATAGTGCAGGTATTTTGAGGTCGACACGAATGCAGAGCGAAGAAATATATGGCTTGATTGGCGTTCTCAGGGGACCGTGCTCCTTGGAGTGGTACATCAGGGTTCTCTCTCTCTCTCTCTCTCTCTCTCTCTCTCTCTCTCTCTCTCTCTCTCTCTCTCTCTCTCTCTCTCTCTCTCTCCTCTCTCTCTCTCTCTCTCTCTTCTCTCTGTCTCTCTCTCTCTGTCTCTCTCTCTCTCTCTCTCTCTCTCTCTCTGTATTTGTAAGAAGCATATATCTATTTAGTATATTATTTCTGGTATAATTGCCGATGCCAACAAGATAATCAACCTGTGCAGCCATTCATGGCTCTGGTTACCCTTTTGATTCATCGAACCTCGTTTTATACATATTAGTATGAGTGATACCAACGCGCGCCCGTGCACACACACACACACGCACATACATACACAAACACACACACACAGACACGCATCACGTAGCACGGTCCCCTGAGTATGTTAATCCAGTCGTACTTAATGTCAAAAATCGAAGGCCGGGCGCATGACATGATACTTCTGAAACAAAAGAAAAAATCGTGTCTTATTGGACACAATTCAAAAAGTAAGCAATTGTTCTGTTATGTTTATTTGGTTGAGAATGGCCTTCACCCAATAATAGAAGAGGCATGTAGGGTGGGTTGAGATATTCACGACCTGATGATTCATCAACGAGCTGGCTGAACAGCGCAAGTCTGCCCGTGACTTCCATACGTGGGGAAAACTAAGCACAACATATAAATTTGTAGACGCGTTACCTCAGAACATAATAGAACAGATTATGTTGTCATTCTATGGGTTATTTTGTGTAGTAGCCAAGTCAATAGCAAAACTCATTTCTCTCTCTCTCTCTCTCTCTCTCTCTCTCTCTCTCTCTCTCTGTCAAACACAAACACACACACACACACACACACACACACACACACACACACACACACACAACTATAAC
>OZ026627.1:57497608-57523608 GCA_964020975.1 Hermodice carunculata
CAATACTTTAAAATATTAAGATCAATTGGACCATTCGATCGCCAATATCCGTATCCACTGGAAACCCAATTAGGCATATACAGATAAAATGTAGTGATCTTAGTTTTAAACATCCTACAGTGGCTGACAAAATAATGGTTAGAGATGTTGCCAGTTTAACCCTTTTGTTTGGGGATCTTATCAAAGTGAAAAGTTACAAATGTCATCGGTTTGACCCCTCGTATGGTAATTTTCACAAAATTTTACGTTAAGAGATATTGGCGGAATCACTCGTCAGAAGAAAAAAATGGCACCACACCCTTATAAAGAAAAAAAAAAATTGACCCTGGTTGACTACTGAAAGTTTTAACTATGGTCTTTGCTCTTGTTGTAAATTTGTAATTTATTGGTGGCTAGTTGCATTGATGTACTGGAATAAAATTTAAACTTTAAAATAAATAAATAAAAAAACCAATAAATCAATAAGAGACAGATAGATAGATAGATAGATAGATAGATAGATAGATAGACAGACAGACAGACAGACAGACAGACAGACAGACAGACAGACAGACAGACAGATAGATAGATAGATAGATAGATAGATAGATAGATAGATAGATAGATAGATAGATAGATAGATAGACATATGGATAAATACTCAAATTTATTCATTCATTCATTCTAAAAAAATCATATGCCTAAGACAAAAATTGCATCACAAACTCAACAATGTTATGTAGGTCATTACATACACTTGAAGGCATGTGATGTCTAGGTCTGTTTTGTTCATGTGGGGCAAAGTAAATTTCATGCAATACGGCGATTGCAACGCATTACTTGAGATTGTCATTATTGTGTTTGTCAACTTATCTTTGGTTAAAAGATATTCTTTTGGAACAAATGTGAAATAGCCGAGTCTAGATAGGTAGATAAATAAATGAATATATATAAATGGATATATATATATATATATATATATATATATATATATATATATATATATATATATATATAAACGTAATCTTTAAAAAAAGATAAAGTCAAAACCTAATTAATAAACAGATGCATGAATAAACAGGTAAACTGAGAGACAGGCAGATAGACGGCGGGTACAACAAAGAATGAAAGAGGGAAAGAAAGAAAGAAAGAAAGAAAGAAAGAAAGAAAGAAAGAAAGAAAGAAAGAAAGAAAGAGAGAAAGAAAGAGAAAAATGACTTGAGTATTTATACAAAAAATACACGGTTAAATTGAAGTATTTCATCCTAAAACGCAACATACGCCATATTGCTGGTTTTGATTGATGCTGTTATAGGTTTCAACACTGTGTTTCCACGATTATATCAAAGTTTAAGCCAGAATGTTATATGTACCATCACACACGCCCTAAAACTCAAAGTCCTTTTCACACGCCACACCTGCCGCCCCACGCACGTTGCCACTGAGCGTATTGTGGATCACCTATAACAATTCCTTGAAACAATCACTAAGACTATTTATCTGATGTCGAGAAACTGCATACAGTTAAACGTGTCCAGGAAATGATAAAAGGATCCTTTAACCCTATCATGTAGGAATGGGCACATTGTGCTTGATAAGGAAAGAGAACACACACACACACACACACACACACACACACACACACATATATATACATATATATATATATATATGTATATATATATATATATATATATATATATATATATATATATATATTGCATTTTCCACGTTTCAATATGAAATAAGGTGTGTTTCATTTTTGATTGTGCAATTGGTTTCCCCAGGTATACCGACTTTAATCCGGAAATCAAATACATATATCGCAGTTGTTGCATTCATTTTATTATTATTAAAAAAATGGAATTTGGATATAACGTTTTTGCAAATACTTTATTTTTCTTTCACGTATAAAAGTCCGAGTAACAGGAGATATCGTCTCATTTAATTAATACAAATGTGTCCCTGTAAAGGCGAAGCACTCAGAAACCGCAGAACATGTATATAAATTTGACTTCACCACTTCGACGTTCGAAATGCACATATAAAGGTAGGACGCTTGATTTACAAAAATAGATACAAATACGACGTTATCCTTTGCAGAGGGCGCGGTCTTTTGAATACACGCCCGTTTGAGTATTTGTTTTCTCTCCATTGGTCCGATGTATTTTGGTTAAAAGTACAATAACAACTTACCTTTGTCATACCAAGGCATGAGGCTAACGTAGCTTTAGCGTTAATCATATGGCAGTGTCTTCTTCAATTGTCCTTATATATATTTATATCTTTGCCAAAAATGTGAGACATTTATTTTGGCATACAATGGAATGACCACTTACCATTATCATCCCAAAGCCTAAAGACAACGTTAGTTAACCACTTTTTCAAGGGCTGTTCTGTCCCACTAGACGTTGCACTGTAGAATTCCCTTTTGGAAACAAATCCATCTTGATCTTCATCGAGATAGTCATTGGTCCAGCTTGAGCTGGCTCTGCGTCCTAATCTGGGGAAGTCATTTTCTTTACTGGTAGTGTAGAAGACAGCTGAGGCTACATGGGCCAGAACCAGCAGGGCCAATACAGGATAGCATACCAGCACCCGTAGTTGCTTCATATCTGAAAAGATGGTAGTCCAACTTTTTGAGGCATATAAAGACTGGCAATAATTATATTAACGTGGACTTGTTACCTGGCAGACGAGTCCACTGTCGCAAAACGGGCGTATGTGTTTGGAACCTTCTGGCCTGTATGTCACCCTCCTACTAAGCGTAGGAGAACTGTTGCTCGTCAGCAATTATGTTAATAGGGTGTCGATATGGGACAGTTGATTGCTTCACTTCTTAACAAATTACACCAAAATGGTACCTTGTCGTTGTCCACAAACAGTCAATTGATGAACAATTAAGTCGGACCGTGCGGCTAGGTGATGGATTATGGTGTGTTGATTTGGCAAAGTCTTTAGTAATTCACTGTAGTAACGCCTTGCTGTCAAACTTAAAATGACAGTGGGAGAACAAGGAAGACAACGCTTGCACCGTGTTGTTTACCGCTCGGGTCTTTCAGTGATAGCCGTGTCTAGTGAAACTAAAGTTCCACCTACATGCCCGCAGTTGAATCACAACCATGGCACTGTCGGCCTTGCTAAGCCATTATACCAGCAGGAAGCTGGCGTCCTCGGGTTACACATTGTGCACACGCTTATGCCTCGCCATTGGAAGACGGTTTATCAGTGGTTCACCACTAACAATAGACTGGTTTTACTTATCCAATCTTCCTCGTCCGCCAGTCAGGCTTTTCTTTTTTTTTTTTTTTATTCAAGGATTTCTTCATTAGAAGTTTTCTTCCTTATCCAAGCTTCCTGCATAGTTAGAAGAATCGGAGGGCTGTATAATATTTTCTCTGCTTCATACTCATAAAACAAAGTAGTACGAGACTAAAAGAAAGAAAGAAAAGAAGAAAAAATATGGAATGAGGACACCTGTGTACATGCATAGTATTACATGCATACATATGTGCTTTTTTATAAATGCATCATTAGTGCCAACAGCAAGAAAACAACACTTAATCACCCCATATAACACACAGCGAGAATATTTAAATTGATTGGAGGTATTGATGCGTCAATGTCAATGACACATGATATAATCTAATTCAGACCTCGTGCAACAACTTTTGCTTGTTTTCTCTGTATATATTATTACTGTCAAGAAAATAAACCAACCCACATCACCCCTATTAATTTGCACTGACGTAAATTGTCATGGACAGCACGGATACAGCTTACTATACAATCTAACGCAAATTTGAATGTATGTGTTATAAGGTATTCTGCAACTGGCAAACAGTAGACTTATATCAGACCGGCAAATTAACTCTTTATACCATGCTTTCTTGTTCTTAACAGTCGTTTACTTTTATTTCTAAAAGTTTTACTTTAATAATTTGAAATAAATCCACGCCTTTTATTATTATTATTATTATTATTATTATTATTATTATTATTATTATTATTATTATTATTATTATTATTATTATTATTATTATTATTATTATTATTGTTGTTGTTGTTTTGTTGTTGTTGTTGTTGTTGTTGTTGCTGTTATTATTATTATTATTATTATTATTATTATTATTATTATTATTATTATTATTATTATTATTATTATTATCTTTTCTTTGTCACTATTTCCGGAAACTTTATTTATATTTGAGACATTCTTCTCACGAAGATACAAGGGAAGATAGATAGATAGAAAGTAGAGATAGAGAGACAGATAGAAAGAGAGATAAATAGATTGGTTGAGAGATTGACAGATAGATAGGTGGATGGATGGATGGATGGATGAAAGGAGGGACGGACGGACGAACAGACATACATAGAGACAGACAGACAGACAAACAGACAGATGGATTAGATAGATAGATTCCAGTGAGATTTGTACCTGGACGGTAATGTCTTAGCTTCTGCACTGTTCTGTCTGCTGGAAATGAAGGACCCTTTTCTATGTGTTGAACAGCTTGTGAAAAAAGGGAACATTTACATGCAAGGAATGCATGAAAAGGTTAGCAAGTATAGTTTAATATGAATGCTACGATAGTTGAACAACGTGCTGTTTCAAATACCAACTAGTGGTAAACTCGTAAAATCATGGCCGGTCCAGCTTGTTTTATGAAAGAGACACCCTTCAGTCGTGCTTTCTTGTCTCAGAAAGAATGAAATACCTTTGCGCGTTTCTGGCGTTGTTGTTTGAAGTAGTAGTAGTAGTAGTAGTAGTAGTAGTAGTAGTAGTAATAGTAGTAGTAGTAGTAGTAGTAGTAGTAGTAGTAGTAGTAGTAGTAGTAGTAGTAGTAGTAGTAGTAGTTGAAGAAGAAGAAGAAGAAGAAGAAGAAGAAGAAGAAGAAGAAGAAGAAGAAGAAGAAGAAGAAGAAGAAGAAGAAGAAGAAGAAGAAGAAGAAGAAGAAGAAGAAGAAGAAGAAGAAGAAGAAGAAGAAGAAGAAGAAGAAGAAGAAGAAGAAGTAGTGTCAATATGTTCGCCATTCTGGTCGTCGCATTTGCTTGCGAAAAAAAATATACGCTTACTACGTGGGTGTCTCTAGTTAAATGTTATATAAAACAACAGTTCACTAATTCAACCAATTGATAGCACATCGTAATGGCTTCCTCACAAATATCTGTGCTGCACACGAGATACTGGGGTACGCTACTGGACTCCTCATTGGCAAGTTTTGACCGAGCCAACAGCTTTCCTTCGTGACGCATTGGGCGTGATATGTTTGTCGACCTGGGCCATTTAAAAAGTGTTTGTACCTTCGCGAATGCTGGTACCTCAGTAAAATATCTACAACGAATATGAATTTATAGTATGTTATGTTAATTCAGAACACATCTGCCTTTGCTGAAATTTGCAATAAAAAAAGTTAAGCACCCTTTTGTCTACAGTACAGATGTCATACGCTGGTTCATGCCAAGCCTTGAATTGTCCCTTTGCAATTGCTACATATGCGCTTGAACATAAAAATCCACAAAGACGAGAAGGTTGACTTTAAATTTACACGATGTGCATAATTAAAACAGTATCCTGTCACGTGGTTTTAGAATTAGTGCTTCGTTGGCAGTGACTAGCCGCCTGAGTGTTATCAATTGTACTGGGATAAAGGTGCCCTCAAATCATGCTCACTGTTAAAAAAAAAAACTGACATCATAGCTGTTGTAAATGTGGTAAGATGCCCTGAGCTGACATTTCACTGTCATAGTACAGTTTATTGCTTTACACCATTTCCAACACATCCCCGATATTCCATGATTACTCAAGGGACACAAAGCCACTCTTTGAGATTAGTCCGTCTAATATACGTTGCCAGTAAGGAAGACTTCCTTTGCTAGAATATTTGAACATCGCTGGGTTGTGGTGTGTCATAGGCACAACTTTGAAGCGGATTCAAGGTTTGTGACGATTGCAATATTGACAGGACTCAGCAAAAATAACAGTGCAGGAGCATCGTACTTAATATTGTTTCCATACATCCAATTTCTGTACCATTCCCACACATGCAGCGTCATTCCATGATATTTAAACGTATGTTGTAAGCTGTTGTAATGAGTAGATCTCAATTGTCCATACATTAGAAAAAATGACCAAAGCAAAACCAAAATAACAAACAAACAAAAATCGAAAACCCACAGAAGCAAAAAACAAAACAACAACAACAAAAAACACTCACAAAAGGAAATACCAAACAAACAAACAAAAAGAAACGGAGAAGCAAACCAGTGAACCATAAAACAAAGAATTTAAATTTAGTTTTCAGTTTTACCTGCATTATAAGTCTACGCTGCTGAGTTGCACTTTGATACAGAATTTACTTTCAGCAAACTTGACTTGTTAATTGACATCAGAATGGCAATCCCATCTTCAGAAAATTGAAGATTTCGAACGATAAGCGGCTTTTTTTTAGATAAAATATCAGGACTGAAATTTAGGCAATAAAATAAAATAATAATTAAACAACCAAACAGACAGACATATAAATAAATAAATGAACATATATATATATATATATATATATATATTCATCTAAAATAGAATACACGTTTGAATAATTGGGCGCAATTTTAGTTTTAACAATGAAAACCCCTCCGAAAATATACACATGCACCTGCCACAGTTGCTGCATGCGTATATATATATATATATATATATATATATATATATATATATATATATATATATATATATATATATATATATATATATATATATATATATATATGTATACTTAAGCATACATGTATATCCACACATTATTATGCCCTTAGATGCCCTCGCATACCCTTACGTACCCTTGGAGGCCCACAATTATCACTCACATGTGATGTCCGAGCACAAAAATGCAAGGTCCCAAAGAGAGCACAATTTGTTACGCATGTAAACACACAATGTAGAAGAGGCTGCATGTCGCCAAAACAGTGTTCTCTAGGTATAAGAGATTCTGGAACCATCTCATTCTGGTTTGTGTTGGGAAATGCGGCATCTAAAAGAGAGCAGGTTCGTGAAGGTCGTGTGGGTGAACTGCACGTTGAATATACGCAAGATGCTGCAAAGGCCAGGATAATTTTCATCGGTGTTCTCAAATCACAAGCCTTCGAAACTATTGACATCATTGTTGTTCCTGAGGGGATAAAACGTCCTAAGTTGACATTTTGCGGGCATTGTACACTTTGTTGCTTTACATCATTTTTAACACAGGTCCCGCTATTCCATAATTATACCAGGAACACAAAACCACTATTTTAGATTAACCCTTCCAATAAAGTTTACCACTAAGGAAAATTCGCTGCCTGGCATATTTGAACATGAATGGATTGTGGTGAGCCAGACGTACAACTTTGAAGCGGATACACGGTTTGTGCCTATTAAGTTAAAAGGACAAGGATCCACAGAAAATAACATTTCGTTTGTGTTGTTTTGATGTCACAAATTTATGTTACCCTTCGCCCATCCCCTTCTAAAAAACCAAAAACAAAACAAAACAAAATTTAAAAAAAAACACACACACACAAAAATAAAAAATAATAATAAAAAACAAAACAAAAACACATAGAAAAAACACAAAATACATAAAAAAACAAAAAATAAAAAACAAACAAACAAACAAAACGAAACAAACAAACAAACAAGCGAACAAACAAGCACACACACACACACAAGTGGTCCCATGACTTGTTTATGTATAGGGTAGGTTATAGCGATAATTAAAGCTCGTATGTCCACATCACAAATTATGAATAAAAGTACAATTTGGTGCTTATTTGTACATGCACGAGGGTTTGGTTGAATCTGTTTTGCTAAGCATTCATTTAGTGCTAAAGTGTGTTTTTTCGGCAAACTTGACATTACAGATGACATCAGAATGCCTATGCATTCCTCATAAAGTTAACGTTTACCGAGACTGAGCGTCATATGTTTAAGAAAACAGCATCACAGTTTTGACATACATGTAGTTTGCATCGATAGTAATGAAGTGATATAGTAAAGTCAAGTCAAGCTTATTGACATACACATAAAAATACAGCATACAAGAACAATTAGAAAGCGAAACCCCAATGGACTTGTAAACTCTCTGTAAACTGTGGACAGTAACATTAAGTGCAATATCGCATACAAACAACAACGTATTCCAGTTCAATAAACATGCCCAAAGGGGCATACAGATTTATACTAAATTAACCTAAATTGAGATAACGAAAGTCTTGTTCCATGACAAAAACTCTAAGTTTTTCTTTAAACTAATATAATAACTGAATTTGATGGAAATATAATGGCAAATTATTCCAGACTCAAGATCCATTTTTTTTTCACTGAAAGTAATAACAGAGTAGTTCGGCCAAGAAAAACATAAACATTAGGTATCTGCCGTGTCACATGAATTGCTTGCGGAAAAAAGTGACAAATTCATGAACAATTTTGAACAAAAATATAAAATCTATTCAATTTTTAAAAATTTCATGATTCTTAAACTATATGAAAGGTGTTCAGCATGAGCATTAAAATGTGAAAAAGTTGTTACACTCAGTATTCTCTTTAATCATTTTACCAAGCAATCAAGGTTACTTTGATGATTATTCGTCCAATTTATATTGCAATTAATATATTATGGGTATACTTAAACATAATGGAGTTTTACAAGAATCTTTTTACTGTATTCCACACTATATATAGTTATCTACAGAATGATAAAAAACCTTCCAATTTTACCTGAGATAAGTCTAATATGGGATTTCCAGTTAAGTCGTCCATCCATCCGCACTCCCCGAAATTTAATCTAAGGGACTTGAGAAATGTTCATATCTTTGATACTGAATTTAAAGCTATATTACATATATATCTACATTTATTGTAAAAAATCGCAAATCTGGTTATTGCTTTTTTTCAATATTCAAAGATAACTTCTTTGGCACAAGGTGGCATAAACCATTCTGTTGTTAATTGTAAAGTGGTATTTGTTGTACGTATTAAAATATCAAATATATTGTCAGCAAAAAAGAAAATTGTGTCATCTGAAAATAAATATCAAAACGAGCCATGGCATGCATTAAATAAACTGCTCAAATATAAAACAAAGAGTAGAGGGCCAAAGCTTGACCTCTGAGGAACTCCATATGATAATTTCAGGAAATCAAAATCAGTATTTTGAAAAAAAGATATAACTAAGGTCAATTCGTAAGATAAGAATAAAACCAATCAAGATTTACACCTCTGATCCCATAATAAAATAATTGCTCAAGAAATATTTTATGGTTTACCATGTCAAAGGTCTTGGATAAATCTAGAACGACACTAATGCATGCTTTTGATCATCCTGGGCCTCTGATAATTTGTGAGTAAAAAATCTCACAGCGGTACGAAATGTCATTTTTATCTATGTAAGATAACATTTGATATTAAGCAACATTTCTCGAACAAATTTGCAAAGCTTGTCAACAAAAGAATTGGCCTGTAATTAGAAGAATTATCTACGTCAGACTTTCTATAATAAAGGAAGGATTTGATATATATATATATATATATATATATATATATATATATATATATATATATATATATATATATATATTGTCTCCATTACGATAAACTCTGTCATGGATGCGTGAGGTTATTCTGGAAACATAATAACATGACAGAGCGGGGAGTTTGTGGGTCTGAGATATGCAGGTTCATTATAAAACTTGGGTGGTGGCATTCACGCAAGTGTATAAAGCTGCCTGTAAGCCTAACGGATGGTCATGCTTTATTCCATTTCTATAACGGTGAGCAAGGGGGGGGGACTGTTGTTACGTTCGATAGCCCTAGCTATCACTCATTTGTGATTTGCTAACACGTCAAGCAACAAACACACACTGACAACAGAGTATATGCCCTGGTGGAGTCTATCTATCTATCTATCTATCTATCTATCTATCTATCTATCTATCTATCTATCTATCTATCTATCTATCTATCTATCTATCTATCTATCTATCTATCCATCCATCCATCCATCCATCCATCCATCCATCCATCCATCCATCCATCCATCCATCCATCCATCTAATCTATCTATCTATCTATCTATCTATCTATCTATCTATCTATCTATCTATCTATCTATCTATTTATCTATCTGTCCATCTGTCCATCCGTCTATCTATCTATCTATCTATCTATCTATCTATCTATCTATCTAACTGTTTGTCTGTCGGTCTATCTTTCTATCTATTATTCTATGTATACGTCTGTTTGTATTTCTATCTGTCTATGTATATATCCATACATCCATCTATCTATCTGCCTTCTATCCATCCATCCATCTATTTATCTACCTACCTGCCTATCTATCTACCTGTCTGTGTGTGTCGATCGGTCGATCTGTTGATTGATAGATAAATATATAAATTGATTGATAGTGTTCCGTTATTTAAAGCATTTGAAGGCTTTAAATCTTTCTGATGTTCAAACGTTAAGCCTTATCATTTTTCTATTGATATACCGAAAATGAATGACCTAGCTACTTTAACAAGATGCCGTCATTTTTACCCATTATCTATTTATATCCCCCAAGGATATCGGAATATTCCCCGTTATGTCACCCGTCAACGCATCCCTGTTGAAGAACATAAACACTCTTGCCTGAAATTACTTTCGGAAACACCCTTGTAGATGACAGAAAAAGCGGCACTCACAGTTTTCTTGAAATATCTTAATATGGGTAAATATTTATGAAGTAATATTCCGAAGTTAGTCCGTTAAAGACTACTCCGTCTTTACTAATAATTTTCTAAACACTTGTTTATCAATGCAGAAGAAATTTGTTCTTTGGTAGTAACCGGAATCTATTCTATTTATATAACGTTAAGCTTGGAAATAAAATTTACACTGGTGGTTGAAATAGTGGCATTAGTTTGTTTTTGTTTTTTTTACGTATCTATGAGAAGTTTGGCTATCTTGTAAAAAACGTTGTTGTGCCTTCTCTCATGTGTTTATATAAGCACCAAAAACCGTGAGCAATATATTCATTCTTAGGTTTGATGAAAATGCAAATAAATGAATAGAGATATATGCATACATACATGTACATACATTGTGCCATTGGTTTCTGGCTCATGCACTGCAACAATTTTTCAATGTATGTACTGGAGAAGTAGGATGGCATGGTTTCGTCTGCTGTATTCGGTAATATAATCATAATAATTACTCAATGTTTTTTTTTTTTAATGTACCCAGAGCCACTTGAACGATTGCTTTAATACAGAACAGGCGTTTGACATATTTGCCACCATGAGTTTATGCCCAGATGACAGCCATCTCTCTGTTCCGACCATAATGCTGATACCTGACGTCCTGTTCTATAATGCAGCGAAGGAACCTCTGTTTATCCTTTTATACGTACATATAGATTGGTTCCAGCATTCGACATAAATGTCCCACTGTTCTACAAGTCGCAGCAACCTGATTTTCATTTCTTTAAACTTTATCATATTTTATCATATTGTATTTATTTACTTATTTATTTATTTATTTATTTGTTTATTTATTTATTTATTTATTTATTTATTTATTTATTTATCTATCTATTTATTTTTATTTATTTATTTATTTATTTATTTATTTATTTATTTATTCATTCATTCATTCATTCATTCATTTATTTATTTGTTTATTTATTTATTTGAATGTATGAATGCTTGAATGTTTGCAATTTATTTATCTGTTTATTTTTAATATTATTTTTTGTATAGTTTCTTTCATATATAAGGCGCTGTGGACCACAGATCGTGTATACAGGACGCAATTTTTAGACCATCCGTTTTCTCAGTGCGTCAAAAGGTGCCAGCAGAGGACATTGTAATCGCCGCAGTTTTAATTGCATAAGGCCTAGCATGCTAAAAATTGACCTCACAGTTATCATATTTTCCCGCTGTGAACGGACACTTTCAAAGTCAGCTTTATTTTCAGAAAGTCACAGTGATCGTTATTAACCGGTACACAGTCCAAGACCCTTGTCACCGGCTCATACAAGTTTGCAATTTTACGAACAAGTTTTAAGTTAAGGTGAACACATTAAATTAGAAAACTCCATGATTTTAATGTTTCCGTGCTGAGCATTGAATGCTTGTGATGCAGTTCAAACACTGTGGGTGGTTGACCAACTACGCCTTACATTGGCTCAGAGATTGAGGTCTAAATGCAAGAATGCGTAATGTATAGATAGACGAAAAGTGTATGATGTGAAGCATGATATGACTGTGCCGCTTATGATGATTGTGAAAATTTAAAGGATTTAACTAAACAATCAGCTGATCTAGATTCCCCAGGCCGAGAATGTGTGTAGTTGGAAATTTCCACAAAAAGAAATAAAAAATGGATGGCAGGGCCATCTATAGACAACCTACATATATTGTAAATTTTTGACAGGAATTTGAAAGGTTTGTTGAAGGGGCAACAAACCCTGGCATTGAAAACATAATAATTACTGGTGATTCTTATGACGACTGAACCTAGCTAAAAGCACTTTACGGATAAAGAGTATCAGTCAAGCCAAACCGAATTACTTAACATGTACAGTATAAGTTAAGATAAGAACAATTTGACCTACCCCTGAACCAATAGGTACCCTTTTAAGCTGGATAGCTTGATTTAGTTAAACCATCTGCCAGTGTATACCTTAAGTAAAACAATCTTGGACATTATATTCAGTCGCAGTGATTGTAAACTAAACAGTTGCAGCTAGATCACCAGTGAAAGCTCAGGGAAATCCTAACAAGTACTGCAACCATGGGCATCTTGTACCAGAAATATAAAACAAAACCCATGCTCACACCTACTCCTCCATCTGAAGGTTTCCAAACCATCAAGCTCTAATTCGCTGACAGCCCTGAGTCAATGTTTTAACACAATAGGTCAAGTTTGTGACATCAATACTGTCAACTTGGACCAATTTTTGACATTAAGTAAAAGTGCGCTTAGGCATGTCAGAAAAGAATGAAAGCCATTAGCATTTAAGTCAAAAACATGTTATTTAAACATATTTTTTCTCCACCAAATTTTAAGTACAATTGGACAAACATGTAACTGTCTTTGCTTACTACTGACAGCCTCTGGCGGTTTAGTCTGAACATAAAATATGTAAGCCTAAAATGTCTTAAAAGTTAATATTAAAACCGATTTATGCGAAAAGATAAAATTAAGAAACAAAACAGGCAAGTGTAAAATCTTTGAAATTATTGTAGCCAAACTTTCTGACAATCTCTGAACATGAACAGCAAATTTGGTATGGCATGCTAGAGAAGAATAAAAATCATTAGCTTTTAAGTAAGGAAAATGAAATCAAAATATTTTTTTCTTAACCTAATACCAAGTACAATGACATGGCTACCTGTATAGATATCGATGATTAGCTTTTAAGTAAAGAAAATGCAATCAAAATATTTTTTTTCTTAACCTAATACCAAGTACAATGAGATGGCTACCTGTATAGATACCGATCATCAGCTTTTAAGTCAAGAAAATGCAATCAATTTGTTTTTTTTTTGTCTTAACCTAATATCAAGTACAATAACATGGCTACCTGTATAGATATCGATCATTAGCTTTTAAGTCAAGAAAATGCAATCAAAATATTTTTTTCTTAACCTAATACCAAGTACAATGACATGGCTACCTGTATAGATATCGATCATTTGCTTTTAAGTCAAGAAACTGCAATCAAAATATTTTTTCTTAACCTAATACCAAGTACAATGACATGGCTACCTGTATAGATATAGTAGCCACGCCTGCCCTGACTTAGTCTGCTTAACTGCCACTTTAGACACAAGTTTAAGTAATCACCATGCTAATTCCTGGACTTTGAACTATAAATTAACGAGATCGAAATCATATAAGCGGTAAGTGTGCATTCGTGAGACGGTCGATTATGGTAGGTTGAATGCATCCCACAGATTATTTGGAATAGTGAGTTTTAAAACTGAAAGGTGAATATGGTGTGTACATGGTCTGATATTTTTTGGTGGGAAATAGGATAAAAACCCATAAGAAAGCTAAATGGACTAACATACACCACTGGTCAATGATTAGAAAAATATTGAACAGAGTAGTAACTCTTGTCAGAAACGCTAAAGTACGCAACAAGAGTAAAGCAGAGGAAAATACCCGGTCTTCTACTTTAAGTAACAGTAAACTCTAATGAAAACTAGTAAAAGAAACATTGGTTGTGAGTAAAGCATCAACGTTTGAACATCCAATCCTAAAAGATGGTGATATAATTGTTGCCGATGACGAATACAAAGCACAGTTATCTAAAAGATAATTTTTGGCACAAGGTACCTCAGTTGATTTTGACAGCCAGCCTCCACATTTGATACGATTTACAATCAACCTTGGAGATTATTAGAATTTATGAAACTTGCCTAGGAACTGTTTAAGTTTGTTTAAAGTTTACAAAGCAAGTGGCCCAGACATCGTAAGCCCCAAACGTCTTAACCACTGTGATGACACCATTACGAAACCCATTTTTTAAAATTTGCAATACTTATTTGCAAGAAACTACATTTCCCGACAAAAAAGCCCAGCATATATTACCCCCCCCCCCCCCCATTCATCAGAAGGGCTTGAAGCAGTTCCCAAGTAACATATGTCGTATATCCTTGATTACTTGTGTGGGGGAAGCTTTTCGAAAAGTGTATCTTCAATTTCTTTTGAATCATTTTACCGATAATAATATTTCTGTTACATTTCAGTCAGCCTACAAATAAAATAATTCCTTTGTTTGGAAATAAAAGGAGATGGTGTTAGAGGCTATGAATGAAGGTAAATAGTATTTTTGTGTGTTTTCAGATGCTTCACTTGCATTCAACAAAGTGTGGCACTGGGTCTTATGAAAAAAAAAACATGATGCAGGGGGGAGATTTCTCGACTGGTTTGATAATTACCTTACAAATAGGAATAAAACAGTGGACATAAATGGACAAAAATTCGTCTGCAGCACCATAAATGCCAATGTTCCACAAGGGTCATTTTTAGCTCCACTTTTACTATAACTGTATATAAATGATATAGCGAGCAAAGTTGAATCTCATATAAGGCTGTTCGCAGATGATACCTCACTGTTTACCGCTTCTCGTGAAGACGATTTTGACCTACAAATGGTAACAATGAATGAAGAGCTGTCTGCTATATCAATGTGGGATAGATTCAGTGGTATATCTTACCCAATGAGGCAAAAGCGAAATCCATGCTATGTTGTCGAACAAACGTTCAGACCAAAATTAGCCATTTTTCTGAAAGAAAAAAAAGAGAGAATACGAATATTTTGTTGAGATATATGGGGTTTTTTGGGGGGAGTTTTTTTTTTTTTTTTTTTATATATGGTGTCATTTCACGCACAAGCTTAGACCTACAAATATGAAATTCAAATTCAGTATCTGCGTTCAAAAATGCGAACAAAATTGCTTCATACACCCCACCTTTTGTCTCTAGAGAAAATCGAACAGCACAAATACAATATGCGCGTATGCGCACCTAATATACTACCCTTGACAGTCATTTGTTCATACTTAACGTGATGGACTCATCCAAATGCTCTAGCGGATTGGGAAATAAAACAATGCATCACTTTCTTTAAGAGTGTCAAAACTACGCTATATTTAGAATCAGATATTTCTGATGGTTATCTCCGAAAGTTTAAATTTGCAGACATTATTATTTTGGTGACATTGAAGAATATATTTGAAACATAAATTTGTTTAATTTGGTAGAAAAAAATCATTTTGGAATCTAAACGCTTTTGACGCTCGCTTCACAAACAAAATACTAATGAATAAATCAGCTCTTTCTAGCGTTGAACTACTATTTGGAATATCCAACTGTTAATATGCATCATTACTCTTGTCTTGCGCCAAACTGGCGAGTGTATCTTCTTGTATAACTTGTATACAGATAAACTTTATGTATAAGAATATGCCCTTTTACAATCCCTCAAAATGGAACAAATGTAACATCTTTGTCATATTGAGATGTATATTTATGTAACAGGAGAGGCTTTAGCATAGGCCTAGCGCTTGTTTTCCGATCATTTTTCAGTTTTCAGATATAACATACGTTCTAAAAGGACCTTCATTAAATTGCATACGTATCGTCAAGTCAATTTGGCTCTTTTTCGTTGTGAATATAACCCCACAGATGCAAATCATTTAGGTGTATATTGCACTCCCAAAAGAAAAAGGTTGTAAACCACGCACTAACCATACTGCAACTGATATCGTTACAATCTATGACATTTCATTTATTGAAACTGATTCCTGACCAATCATGTCCGAATTGAAAACAAAGTGCTAATAACTGGGGACTTAAATATTATAATACAACTGATATTACAAAGATATTGGTTTTAAACACGGAGAAGTATTTCGTGCAAAAGAAACATGATTGAGCCACAATGGATGTCCACTCAGTAAAGTTCATAACCTTATGTATCAGTGATCACGCAGTGGTCTTGTTCATTGCCAATATTCTCGCAGGTTAATATTATAATCATATATCATATACGCTCAACGTGCGTGTACCTCCACATATACATATATTTATATATATATATATATATATATATATATATATATATATATATATATATATATATATATATATATATATGTGTGTGTGTGTGTGTGTGTGTGTGTGTGTGTGTGTGTGTGTAATATTTCCGACACAGTCATAGTCAGAGGTTTTTGGGGAATTGTTTCAGGTGCAATAAGACTTTTGGTTAGTTTAGATACAAGGACATTAAAAAGAAAACTTGGGTTATAAACGTTACCATAGAACTTTATTACAGTGGTCACGTTTTACATAAGCGTCACAAAAATCAGATAAGTGCCGCAGAAAAAAGTTCAGTCTAGAAACTAGCATTGAACCAGAAATATATTACCGTGATGCAATTAAAACCTTGTGTGAATTTGTGAAGGACCCAAATGTTAAGACCTTCTTTCCCTTTTTTTTAATTTGAATTTCAGACAGAATTTGTCGTGTTTAATTTGTTTCATTGAAAGTCCAGACACGCTGAAGCATACATAATTGTTTGTCTGTAATTGTCTGTTTCCCCACTTATTCACCCATCTGTGTCTCGGGCCTTCAATAGTCTGATCGATCATTCGACTGACCTATACATCAATCCATACATGGTGTATCTGTGAACTTAACCAACCCGGCATAGCGCAAGTAAAGACAGCTGAGACGCTAAGGTTGTTCTTTGTATATAATAATCGTTTATAAATTTTATAATTGTGAAAAGAAAACAATCAATTTCTTAATATTATAATTTCAACTATGTAAACATATTTTTGAGTATACATTAAACCCATTAGCAATCGTACCAATGTCGGACTACAATACAAGTGTGGATACACCTTGTCTGACTGTCGTGCAGATTTTTCTTGTGTGTGTGTGTGTGTTTTTCTGTTTTTAATATTTTGCTTCTTGTTTGTTCATTTGTTTGTTTGTGTTTTTTTTTTCTTTTTTTTTTTTTTTTTTCTTTTTTTGTTTTGTTTTTTGTTTTGCTTCTCTCACAGACTTAATGAACAATTGCTGGGCTAAAAACATGCTTCGGATTTTCACATTTTATTATTATTATTATTTTTATTTCTGCTTGTTTCACAGATATAATGAACAATTGCGGGTCTTAAATACATGCCTCGGATTTTCTCATCTTTATTTAGTTTCCCGATTACATGCTTTCAAACAAGAGAAAACCGAAATACAGAGTTCGGTGTTGGTATTGGATAACTCACAACAAGCAAGCAAAAAGAAAGAAAAAAAAAAAAAAAGAAAAAAAATCCATGCTACCTTTTTTCACTTTTGAAGCCACTAAGGCAGACATGTATTCTGTTGACCAAAACAAAAAAAAACAAAAAAACAAAAACAAAAACAAAAAAAACAAAACAAAAACAAAAAAAAAACAAAAAAAAAAAAAAAAACAAAAAAAAAAACAAAAAACCAAACAAACAAACAAACAAACAAACAACAAATGCAACTTCAAAATAGGAAAGTGGAAAATTTATTTCCATATTTGCACGGGACATTGGAATTTGTGCCACAAAGTTGTATGCTTATTTAACAACAATACGGCACGTATGAAATAACAATCCGCTTTTCAATCTTTGTATATCCTACGATCTAAAATATATTTGGTTCGCGCGATCCTATTTATATATTTTCACTCTATGAACGTGAATTTGTAGCAGATACCCCCAAAATCATTTTGGCTTTTTTACATGTCCATTGCTTTTTATTTGTGGCGATATAAAATGTACTTTTCGAAAAAAAATGCCTATTGCCATGTTTGGATAATGCCAAATGTTACACTCAGAGAAAAAAAATCGCTCCCGTATTTGTCAGGGATTGAAAATAATTACACAATATGGCCAGGGCAAGCTTACATATCCATTGCTTGACTCTCTCAATGCAGCCTGCTTTGGGTGCAAGGAGACCAAAGCGTGCAAGGCAAAGCTGTTTCATCAGTCTAAAATGGGGCGCTGAGTGCGGTAAAATATTGTGTAGTGAGCTGCAGCGCAAATAAACAGTAGTGACAGGACCACGTAATGTTATTTCACGCTACAATATATCCTCACGCGCATCCTTATATAGCTCTGAGTTTGACAGTCCCGCTGCTTGAACCAGCGGATATGGTCATGTTAGTTTTCTGGGGTCTTTTTCGACTTAAGTGTAAGTGCAATTGCGAACAACAGAATTCTATTCCTGTGGTGATGCTTTTGAAATGTCGATTTGCAATATTTGATACGTTTAATTGTCATCCTATTTCATATTGCTGAATATCCTAAATGTAGTACTAAAACTGCCCTCATACTGCGTTTTTTAATCCTGTAGCACACATTGTCTGTTATGGACATACCGACACCAACATAAGGGAGAATACTGACAATGTCATATTAGAACACATCAAAATGTTACACTAGCGACGGCCACTATCCTCCCAAGAGAAAAACATGGAAAATCAGTATATCCCCCACATTGTATATTTCGGGTCTCGAGAGTATACATGCTCTCTGGGGGAACTGCACCGGCTAGGACACTGATTTAACTATGGGATAAATTCCAAGTGTACACCAATCAACTCCGGATGATGCAAGGAATTATACTGCATTTGAGTAAAAGTACATTTTATGAGTAAATGAATGGACTGCATGTAAAATAGGAAAAGTTGTGTTTGAGTAAATCCTGCATTCGACAACGCAGAGAAATCTACCTTCTACTATTGCTAATATTTGACAAAGGCATTCCTTCAGATAAATAGGATCTTGTAGAAAATTAAAATAATTGGACAAATAACATGTAATATACACTGAAAAGATAAAACGTACATGCGCTACCTTGCACTGCAATTTATGTTGTACCACACTAGAAATAAAGTTCAGACGCCGGACGTCATACCGGGAAAAAAGTGGCATTTTAATTTGTGATCAGGAGTCACATATGCGTCTTTATTACATTTGTTTCCACGGCATCATTGGGGCAAGCTCCATTTTTATTTCAAACCAATCTGGCTGCCATCCTACAGATGTTTACCCAAAAAATGCCTTCATGGAATATTTGGAAAGGCTTGGCATATCCAACTTATGCATCCAAGAAACTTTTTGTGATTGTGTGGTCTGATCAAATAAATCAAACATATTGGAATATTTTGACACAAAACTTCCAAACTGAATCTCCAACCTTCTGACAGTATTTCCACTGGTGTCTTCAAAAAGACATGGGTATATGTGAAATCACCAGACCCCCTGACATGGATGGCCATTGTGCAACAGGTCCATTTTTTGCACTTGGAAATGGCATGCCATTGCCATTAAGGTAAAGGTGCCCTTGTATCTACATTCTTCGAAACCATGATAACTTTCGGCAATTCTTGGCACTGTCACTACACGCCTTCTGGCATGGCTTGCAGGCTCAAAGAAAAGCTCTATCAACTGAATGGTATCATGTAGAACTAATAGTCCTCGACGATTCTTTTTCTCCCTCCAATAATGAATATGTTTACTCACAGAGAATGTTCTAGAGGAAATGAGCTGTCAAACCTTGGCAGGAAGCTCTCCAATTATTACCACTTTTATAAAAACTCACCAGTACTTTCGAACCTGTAGCCGCTATCGGGGCAACCTTCTCCGTTGAGCTTCGTCTTTGACGCAGTGGGGTGCTTGGCACTCAGCCTATTGCTGACCCTTATTTCATTGCCTGAGGGCGACTTCTATGTCTGATACAAAATAGTATTTCTGGGGCCTACAACTGGTCACTGTTTGTCGTTGTATTTACATTTTCGGGTACTGGTCACTCTGAGAAAATTCCACTATATACTGTAAATTACATTCATTCGACAAATTAACCTTCCCTTAACACTAATCACACATATATTTTGGATGCTTCCTCATCAAAATATCCTATCGACTTGGCTGATATTGTGAAAATAATGAGTTCTGCACCCAGTGCCATTGGTTTGTAAATGAGCATTGGGACAATCTTGCTGAATTGGGGTGAGAAGACGGTTAATAATATATGAAACCAGAAATATATATTTTGTAATTATTTCACAGAATCAATAATGATATATAGGCTGTGGCTGTGATTCACTTTGATATCCAAATCAAATGTACTTTTGTGAGGCTTTCTGCAATCTATGCTTTAATTGCACAATGTTCAAAATGACGCTCGAGCATGCCGTGTCGCATTTGGATTTGCAACTAATGATGATAACTACTTCATACACAACCGAGCGGGCAGATTAGAGTTCAGATAGTAAGCCATTTTCTGAAGGTACCTAAACGACTGTTTGCCCTGGTAAGTCGGAGAACGGACACCTGGAGCCGTACTGAAAACACACAGCCACGATTCACTTTGATTTTCCTTTCCCGCAATGCATCGCGCCATGTTTAAATGGGCGCTAAGGTGTGTGTGTGCATGCCTTCATGTTGCATATGGATTCATAACAAACAATGAAAGCTGTTTCAGACACAACCGAGCGGGTATATTTAAGTTAAGATTATAAGTCATCTTTTAAAAATACGTTGACGACACTTTGCTCTGGTAACCCGAAGAACAGACACCTGAAACCTAGCAGTACTAGATACCAATACTGCACCCGTCGTGCCTATATGCAACAGCTATACTTTTTCCCCAGCCCAAGTTGACCGTCCAGACAAGTTGAAATAAAATGCTGTATTTGTGTCGACTTTGCTGCAAAACAATAGCACACGTTGGTCAGCTTTTCTGTGAACTTTGTCTTACAACTAGGTTACGGTTGATTTGAACGACCACCTTTTTTTGCGGGTGGTTGTTTGTGGGGTTATTTTGCTGGTTGGTCGTGTGTTGCAGCTGGTCTAAGGTTGTCCGACTTGAGCATTGTAGCAAACTTTTGCATCATAAATCCTGAATAATGCTACAGAATTCAGCCAAAATAAGTGTTTCTATTGTGAAGAAGTTTATTGAGAAAATGATCGAAGGAATGTAAATTTGCTGCCGCAATTGGACAGCACCGTGGTCTTGCATGGCAGTTCATTTGACATTGCCAAAGCGCCCATGCCAAGGAAATCTGGTCGTTTTGACCAGGTTGGGACTGGGGACGGTAACTGCAGGTACTACTGTACCATGATTTTACATGTTCCCATGCAGAACCTGCCAGGTTATATCAAAGAGAGTGAATATAATAACATTGTCACAAATCAGGTGAAATCATTCTTGATGCATGAGATAGGAGTACTTACGGAGGACCCGTTTATATATCTGTAGTTTCAGTATCTTAGTGTTTTCAGTGACCTGAAATTTACATATACAGCAGGTCCCTGAAATGATTAAAATTACGCCTTTGGTGCTTATATTTATTTATATAGGAATTTATTGAAAATTTAGATCAATCTTTTGATTCGTAGATAATTTAAGTATTGGAGCTACAAGCCTGTGCAAAACAAATTAATATTTTTTTTCTGATTTCATACTTCTGTTTCTGCTATATTCCAGTTGTGGTCCACCATGGAACTAAGCCAAGGAAAGATTCCGTAGGCATTTGATTTCGTACTCCCATTTCATGTTCATAGTCTTTTGCAATTATATTACATTATCCTGGCATATGTGTGAATAAAACATTATCAATTAACATTCAGTGATAAAATTTTAGTACATGCTGGCCTTGTGATTATCTTAATGTATTTTTTTCTTCTTGCTTTAGTAGAGAAAATACACGACTTATTAATTGCGATATCATGTATTTGTTAATTTTCCCCAAATTAATAACCATAATATGCGTGCAAAAAATTTCTAAAGCTTTACATATATTAATGCAAAATTAGCTTTATCTTAATTGATAACATGTCGATGTTATTTTTTTCTAATTTATTTTTTGCTAATTTTTGCTAATTCTCATCAGATTTTTGAACAATCGGAGGGAAAATAGCCAATTCAGTACAATAATGACTAAAATGTTGTGATTTTGTCAACTATGTGAAGGCAAGATACTCGATATTGCCCAGATAAACCGTATTGCATGCTCAATTTCAAATTTGTTTGGGGAGGGGGGCAGACCCCCCTAGCATGCCTTTGGCCCTGTGGGCCATGTAAGTCTCATTTGGGACACTGAAAAACGTATGGACGTTTTGGGCCCACTTGAATCTGTGACTGAGTTAGTACCACTGGCCTGGGTCGACCAGTATTCATTAGGGATGGGCGACTTAAAAATACTTTTTGTTTGTTTGTTTGTTTGTTCCATTGATTTCTGGGGTTGGGCATTTTTTGTAAGGTCTGTCAGGTTACTGAAAGCACACATTTATTTTTTAAGCTTTGGGTAACTTGGACATTTGTTGGAAAAATTAATTTTTTTCCCCTTTTACACATTAGCTCTTTTGAAGTCAGTTTAATTTGTTACCTGGGCACAGCCGAAGGCACTTGAACTATACAAAAAACAACTACAGCGCCACATCTTCTATGCCGTTACAAAGCCCAAACATCATATTCCAACCTCTCTGTGCTGCATAGCCGATCAACTGACCATCCATGTCTAAAGCTTTCAAAATCAATTATCATATTATTACATTTGGTTCAAAATTCTAGAAGTCAACAGCCAAATTTATTTATAATCTGTTCATCTTCAGGAAACCGTTAAGAATGTTTTGCAGTCTTAAATTTGCAGCCTTGAGTTCCAAGACATGTTAAGTAATTCACTTTTTTGTGCCCAGCGTTTGCTTCTTACCCAGAATTCATGTTGTCCTTGGTGTTTGTACATATGCTATCTGATTAGGATTAGATAAGATGAATTAACACTGTGGGTTGTTGCTAATTGTTTGACAAATATATAAGAAGGGAAAGCACACTCTCTGGGCATGTAATTGTTTGGTGCCCCCCCCCACCCCCCTCTATGGAATGGATTTGGTTCTTGGTCTTGGTTTTCAGCATGATGCAAAAGCTAAAGGACCAGAAATAGTCAGTAGACCCTTTGGCTGTGCCTCACTCGGTTTTGGCTGGATTACTCATTCAAATGGTCCTGATATCCCTCTGGGCTTGGTTGGACATTGGTCAATCCGCCAGCATGAGTGGTCATTGTAAGATGCACATGCAGCAGAGAGACCATGCAATGGGTTGCTGTAGCAAGTGGCCAGGAAACAGTGTTTGAGAGTCTAATGCAGTGACAAGTGAAAGCAGTTAAAGTATACGTAAAGTAAGTTGTAAACCTTCAGAAGCTACTGCATATTACTTTAGATTCGGATTGTAAGTGTGGCAAGCAATACATTTTATGCAAACCAATAATCTTGAAGGTATTTTTGTAACAATTTGTAATTTATGGCTATGGTTACAGAACATTTATATGATGATAATAATAATAATAATAATAATAATAATAATAATAATAATAATGATAATAATAAAAATAATAATAATAATAATAATAATAATAATAATAATAATAATAATAATAATAATTATATATATAAATATATATATATATATATATATATATATATATATATATATATATGTATATCTCTGTGTGTGTGTGTGTGTGTGTGTGTGTGTGTGTGTGTACAATGCATTTTAATCACATGAGTCAGTAAAATGTAATTTTCCTTGGATGTTTCACCATTCCATGTTCAAAAACTAATATCACTGCAATAATAACAAATATCACCCCTTTGAGACAGTTTTCTTTGATTGGCAATGTGTTGTACAAATTGCAATGGATTTGGTGCTGAAATATATTAAAATGCAGGAGCTGAATCAAAACTTTATATAAATACCAGAGCATAACCTATATTTCCTTTTTTTATTCCGAAAAAAAAAGTACTTTCTTTTAATTGCAAAATTAATGTGCATATTAAGCCTGGTATCAGATGGCAATATGATAGTTGATCAGCTAACGTATATACTTAAATCTGACCAGTGAGACATGAATTGGGGGAGGAGTTCCATAGTGGAGGTAAAGATGCTTGCTTCCACAAGGGCATTGAAGGGGCGAGACGTTAAATTTGATGTTTGTGTTTCCACAGCACTTGCAGTGATTCAAATGACTGTGGCAGTATTCATTCAGTGCTCAGCCAATGGCAATGACTGTGCATTTCTGATATTAGGTAAAGATGACTCGGCCATTGCCTTTAACATTACTAGAATATTCGTGTAGCCATAGTGTCATGGCCCATCACTTCCAAGAAAGCAAATTTACAGCAGTACCGACCCAGTATGTCTCCACACACTGGGGATAATTAACCAAAAAATGGGCATTAGAATAACCATATCAAATGAGATGCTTGATACTTATGGCACAGAAATTTATGTTTCCTGAAACTTTGCATGTTCAGAGATCAGAGAAAAAGCGAAAGTTATTGGACATGTTCAGTGACCTTGACATGACTTTGGTGATCATTTGATACGTCTTTTTGGCCCTTTTGGCCCTTTTAACACATATGAAATGAAAAAGACCAAACCGAAAAAAGCCAAGAGAACAAGTTATGTAAAAATTCTGTGTTGAGCATTTCAAAACAACATTTTTTTTTCTAAATTGGCCCCAAATATTAAAGAAAAAACATTCTAGGGGTATGTTGTGATAGTTAATTCCACTTTTACATAAATGCATACATCCATATATCAAACAGGTGGAAGACAAAGATGACGCTCATTTAGTAGAAATTTTCAAAACAATTCCCCATAAATGTTATGTTTTAAAGACACTTACTCAATTTGAAATTTTAGCCTATACACTCATTGTTGGCAGCCATCTGAGATTGATAAATCAAAAATGAAGCTCTAATTTCAAATGGATATAATTTCACTAAGATTGAACAAATCTATGTGTGCCATTTTTTCTAAGTTATCTACTCTTCCAACTGCATCTAATGATGGACATATGTTCATTAGGCAATTCAAAACCTTTCTGATATTTGGGAAAATTACCTTCATTGCCCATAATTTGCTATATCAGTTGATTTTTTTTTCTAGGAGATAATGCCAAATGTATTGTCAAGTAAAAAAACTTGGTCACTTGGCCCCACAGTGCCAGTTGACACATCGATAAGCTTCCTATGATACCCAGTGCAACGTTGTGATACTAGACTAGTCATCAGTGGCAAAAAGTGTAAACTCATCATTGGGAGGTAGTCACTGAATTCTTCCGCACCCTATGCCCAACTGCAGTTCGCTGCCAAGGCACTACATGGCGTGTTGTTTTGGGTTTTGGTCACACCCCAGGGGCAATGAAGAACTGTATAGCTGCCTTTGTGGATCAGGGGGTTTTGTAGACACCTTCCTTTCCTCACTCTATCAAGTGTTTTTATTGACTTCCAAGATCCACTGCGCTACTTCTAAGGTTGCACTAGCACAGGCATAAATGTGACCAAAACCTGGCATATAACGTGCCAACTGTCAGTACTGTCGCAGGCTGAATCAGATTGTTAACTGGCCAGGTCCACCACCATGGGAGAACGAGCTGTTGTTGGGGCCATCTTTA
>OZ026627.1:57523808-57579808 GCA_964020975.1 Hermodice carunculata
ACTTTAGATGTTCTCATTGTTACAGAAACCTGGTTGAACAGTACATTTCTTGATGCTGAAGTGTCTATTCCCGGTTTTAATTTTGAGCGACTTGACCGGACACACAAAAGCGGTGGTGGAGTGGCTATGTATATTAGTGAGAGATTCTCCTACGATCGTATTGTTGTTCCTGGGGACTTGATGACAGAGCCTGAATTTGTTTCAGGCTCTGGTATCGAGACCCTTTGGATCAACTTTAAAATACCTAAGACACGTCCTCTGTATATTTGTGGTGCCTACCGGCCCCCTAGGTGCTCCATCCCCGATAGTATCCAAGAACTCCAAACCGAAATTGACTTTGTATGTACTGATGGATGTGAACTGTTGATCCTTGGAGACATGAATTTTGATTATGGTTCAGCCAATAATCGTACACGTAATAGTGTCAATTCTTTGGAGCGGTCCAGGCAACTTAATCAACTTATTCATGAACCCACCAGGGTGACGCAACACTCATCCTCAGTCATTGATCATATATATATACAAATCGACCTGAGATGGCTCTGAGTTCAGGGGTAATCCAGTGTGGCCTTAGCGATCATAGTTTAATTTTTATGTCGAGAAAAGGTAATAGGCCTAAAGGTAATATCAAAATTACTAGAGCACGGTCTTACAAGAACTTCAATCCTCTTAACTTTGTTTCAGATTTAGAAAAGGCCGACTGGAGTGGAGTCATGAATGCATCGGATCCCTCCTCTGCTTGGGATAGCTTCAAACATATTTTTGTACCTATTTGTGACTCTCATGCACCATTTGTTAACATCAAAATTCGAGATAATGAGCCACCCTGGATTACCGATGAACTCAGATCATTCAGTAACGACCGCGACTACCTAAAAGTAAAAGCTGAGACCTCAGGATCGCCATCAGACTGGGCCAAATTTAAGAAATTTAGAAATAAAACCAACAACCTTGCTTCTCAGTTGAAAAAAGACTTTGTGAATAATTCCATTGAGTTAAATCACAAGAATCCCAAAGACATGTGGAAGGCCATTAAGAAAATCTTTCCCACCACTGCCTCCAAAGGACCCTCAAAACTCATTGATGGCGATCACAAGGTCTCAAACCCAAAAGACATGGCAACTATATTTAACAACTTTTTAGCCAACATAGGTGACTCCTTAGCTAAAAGAATCCCTTTTGCTGGTCGCCAAACGATACCTAAGAAAACTACTGCTGTCTTCCAATTCTCCCGGTCTCCCCTCAATTTGTTTCTTCTCAGTTTTCTGAACTTTCAAATGGCAAGGCCACTGGTCTTGATACTCTTAGTATGCGTCTCCTAAAGACGGGTGCTGCTACATTCTCTGTTCCTCTCACACATATCTTTAACCTCTCTCTCTATGTGGGAAATGTACCGGAAGATTGGAAGACAGCACGTATTACGCCAATTTATAAAGATGGCACAAAATCTGATGTCAACAATTATAGACCTATTTCTGTTTTGCCGGTCACGTTGAAGATTCTAGAGAGAACTGTTCATGACCAACTTTATCTTTTTCTGACCGAGCATGACTTACTGTCTTCCCACCAATCGGGCTTTCGTAAACAGCATTCCACCAGCACTGCCCTGTTGCATCTTATAGATACTATGCAGCGGGACATTGATGGTGGTAAGTGCTGTGGAATCTTATTCTTGGACCTGAAGAAGGCCTTCGACACTGTGGACCACCAAATTCTTATTGAGAAGATGGAGAGCTACGGTGTCGGAGGTCTTGAACTAAAGTGGTTCTCTTCATATTTAACAGATAGACAGCAGTGGACCCTTATTGATGATGCTTTATCGGAACCCAATACTATCACCTGTGGTGTTCCTCAAGGTTCTATTATAGGTCCGCTGCTGTTTATATTATATATCAATGACCTGCCGGATACAGTTATGCATTGTGATATTTTTCTTTATGCTGACGATACAGCACTTTATTCTGCTGACAGAGATGCATCTCATATTGAAGATACACTTAATGCAGAGATGCAAATCGTATCTTACTGGTTCAAGGCAAATAAGCTAACATTAAATACAAAGAAAACCAAAGTCATGACTTTCGGCACTCCTCAGAGGCTCAAAAAGGTACCCCCACTCAACATACATTGCGACGGTGATATCATCGAGCAAGTGTCAACTTTTAAATACTTGGGTGTATTGCTTGACTCTTCCTTGTTCTTCTCAGCGCACATTGTTTATATTTGTAAAAAGGTAAATTGCCGGTTATCTGCTCTGGGAAGGACAAGGAAGTTCCTATCTGCCAAGACTAGTCTGATGTTTTATAAGTCATTAATACTACCATATTTTGCCTATTGTGATATAGTATGGGACTCCTGCTCTTGCCGCCTAAAGCAGAAACTCCAAATTTTACAAAATCGTGCCCTCCGGATTGTTACAAAATCTCATAGACGTACACATGTTTCGGATCTGCATAATACCACTAAAACCCTTACCCTCCAAAAAAGACGAGATTTTCATACTGATGTTTTTATGTTCAAAGCAGTAAACAACCTACTCCCAGGCTATATTTCTTCCAAATTTATAGATAGCTCTGAGGTAAATGCTCGTGTAACTAGGTCCACATCAACCAATGCCCTCTTTGTTCCCCGGTGTAAGCTCAATGTCGGCAAGAGCGGGATATCCTACAGGGGCGCCACTAAATGGAACTCCCTCCCTTACCGGTTAAGGAGTGCTCCAAATATAGATTTATTTAAATCGTGGTGCTACCCTCCCACAACTATATGTAATTTTGTTTGTATTATCCTGCCTATTTTGGACTCTGTCCACCACTTGTGTTTCGACGTATCTTTCATTTTTATTGAGAGTTTTATATTTTATCTTGTTTTAATAATTTATGTATTATTATGTAATTTATATGTTCATCATGCCTCATGTTTTCAACAACCCATTGTATCATCCAGGGCCTGGCGGGAAATCAGAGCTACGGCACTGAGCCAGTAACCCTGGTAAAATAATAAATAAATAAAAAAAAAAATTAAATATTGGGAACAAATTTTAAATTGATTTTCTAATTCTTAATAATGTAAAATTCAATAAAAATCACCACACCGTGCACAAATAGTGATATTGGCATGTGAATTACTATTATGATAATTTTGAAATGATTGCAGAAATTGAAATTTGATATAACTTTTTTTTTATGATTTCTTTAGTAATTTTACTAGTTTTTAACTAACATTTTTCTACAATTAAGATTCAATGACAATTCACAACCCTTTCAAAACTGAAAAGTTGTGTCTCAGAATAATATCATAGCAAGTAATTATGACCTATAGGGTTCCATATTGGGTCATAACAAGAGTGATCCTGACTATAGCTTTACCAGTTGTGACCTAATCACGCAACAAATTCTTGCATTATATCGTCTTATACAAGTGTCACAGAAAGCTACTGAATGCAAAGTTCTCCATTATCACTTGTCTATATTTGTATTATGTGCTCGTTTTCTAGTAGCTTTTCCATTCATTTTTGTTGTGCTTTACTTATCAGTAAAAGCATGATAAGGTGTGAAAGTGCACTATACTTTTCAGTAAAAGCATGATAGGCACATCCATTTTATTTAAATAGTGTTGGAATTAAACTTAGTCTTTAAACTGAAAGTTCACTTTGTGCTTCATTCAAAATGTGGTTATGAACTTCAAAGATTTCACTCTTACCTTCATTATGGTGTGGGAATGAGTTGCTCAGCAAACACTTTAAAAAATGTAGTTTCTTACAAATAAGTAAGTACATGTACATGGAAATAAACAATAAAATACTGTGTCCTTACTGTCATAAGATATATGCTGTACAGGTATACATATGTATGAAAAGTCTTAAATTTGCACACACAAAACTGATATTTTTGGGACATGATATAACTGGGCAATGTAAAAAATAATTTAATAATCAAATTTGTTTTGACATGCAGATAATAGATTGAAGCATAGCAACCTTCAGTAATTTGCTTCCACTGAAACGATATTGTGTCTTTTTTCTATCAAGGTACTAGAGTTTATGGATGATATTATGTCTCCCCGTGCAACGAGGGACATATTGTTTTTGCCTCCATTTCTTTCACTTCTTCTTGTTCTTCATCACCACATTTGCGAACGCTAGAACTAAAAAAGGATTTGACTTGGGAAGTTGAAATTTTTTGTGAATATGTTCCTATATAAGACCTTGCTCGGCATTGTAAATTGGTGACCTTGACTTATTTTCAAGATCACGTGGGCATTTCATCTAAAATGGATGCGAACATCATAAGTAATGTATCATAATACAAACTAGGTTCGGATTATAGCTGGGTCAACTTGACTTATTTTCAAGGTCACAAGACAACCTTTAAAACTCATTGCAGAGGCACTTGAGAAAGATTTCATTTAGGAGGTTGAAATTTTGTGTCTTTATGTTTCTATATAAGATTTTTAGAAGATCCTGCTTGTGATTGAAGATGTTTGACCTTGACCTATATCTCAATGTCAGAAGCACTTCCTTGAAGTTGCAGAAGCTGCAAATGCGATAACTCGAGAAAGATTTAACTTTGGAAGTTTTTGTGAATATGTTCCTATATAAGACCTTGCTTAGGATTGTAAATTGGTGACCTTGGCCTATTTCTCAAGGTCACCTGGATATTTCATCTAAAATCGATGCCAACACGATAAATCCACAAGGATTTGACTTAAGAGTTTGAAATTTTGCCTGAATATGTACTATAATACAAACCAGGTTATGATTGCAGATGGGTAATTCCCTGACATTTTTTCAAGGTCACATGAGCACTTTTTAAAAATCATTGCAGATGCACTTGAGAAGGATTTGACTTTGGTGGTTGAAATTTTGTGTGATTATGTTTCTATATAAGACTTTTACAAAACCTTGCTTGTGATTGCAGATGTTTGACCTTGAGCTATTTTACAAGGTTATAAGCAATTCCTAGAACTTGTGTAAGCAATAAAGCAAGAAAGACTTAAGGTAGCAGCTTCAAATTGTGGGATAATGTATCTGTATAAGAGCTAGGTTGAGACTGTAGATCAGATGACTTTGATCCATTTTTCAAGTTCACAGGGGTATTTCCAGGAAAATGATTGCATACCAGATAACTCCAGACGAATTTGACTTATGAGGTTGAAATTTTGTATGATTATGTACAAGTATAAGAACTAGGTTAAGATTATAGATAATTGACCTTGACCTGTTTTTTTAAGGTCACACGACCATTTTCTGTTTTTTAAGGTCACACGACCATTTTCTGTTTTTTTAAGGTCACACGACCATTTTCTCCAAAATCATTGCAGACATGATAAGCCTTAAAGTATTTAAGTTGGGAGGTTGAAATTTTCTGGGATTATGTACCTTTATAAGACCTCCGTTGGGACTGCAGATGCGTCAAACTTGACTTATTTGTCAAGGTCAGCCAGGCATTGCCTCGAAATTGCTGTGGATGCCATAAGTCTTAAAACATTTAAGTTAAGAGGTTGAGTGCGACAACTGGTAGGGGCGCACAGGGAGACATTTGAGTTTCTGTTGGAAAATCAGACTTCTAGTTTACATTGGAATATTGAGATAACATTTTTACCACTTTATTCATGTATTAGTCATAATCTCTTCATGATCAATTCTATCATTTGTTTTTGTTTAAGCATATCTCATCAAGAAATATGGATACCAACAGCCTCAAGTATGGCAAAAGATCACAACCAAACTCGTTGACTATGGCCGTATTGGTTGACCAAGGAAACGTGCAGCCACAGAGGCCAAAATTAAGAATTGAAGGCAGAGGCTACTGTGCCAAAACCAGCCGAGGGTACCAGTGTGCCAAATGAAGAGCCTGCAGCCCAAAAAGGAAAGGAGCCAAAGTCGAAAGAAACAATTGATGATGATGGCAATGACATCAGCTCCAGTGAAGAGGAGGACAAGGAGAGGAAAGACGAGACAGAAAGCTCAAAGACCCATCCAGACAAGGGCAACAAATGCCCTAAACAAGCCTATAATGTAACCCTGTCAGACTTTTAATCAAACCACAGCTAACCACAGCTATAGCTGCGCAATTTGTTTAATTGTAAATATACAGTGATTAGCGAAGCTGACTTTCAGTCAGCTATGCTTATGCCACCACTCTTCATCCGTTGTCCGTCTGTCCACAATTCACATTTTCGACTTCTCTGAAACCGTCAGCCAGATTCACTTTGAACAAACTTGGTGCCAATGTTCCCTAGATGTTACTGCATATCAAAAAAAAAAAAAAAAAAAACTCAAGCTGGACCAGTTTTTGGTCAGAGGTGGTCCTTTTCTTTTTTTTTTCTTTTCTTTTTTTTTTTTTTTGCCAAATCTTAGAAAAAAAAATCTCCAAAACCGTTGACTGTTGCTTTGATATCATGCAGTGACACACTACGGACCTCTAGTAGTGAATTTATTCAATAGGAGGTGCTCCATTTTTTTTTCTTTTTTTACTTAAAGCTGTTGCTTGGATTGAACAGAAATGTAGGAGTGGCCCTTGTCAAAAACTTAAAGTTGTTCACTACTTCGTTGTGTAGACTGAATTGCTGATTTTTAATGAATTTTATTTTTTTTAACTGATTGTTTACGTTCATATTACTATGTAAATCAATAAGACTCCTAGCTGGAATTAACATTTTAAACTTCTCTGAAACCATCAGCCAGATTCACCTCAAACTTCACAGTGTTCACCTAGTGAGTCTTTAATGTCATGAGGCAAAACTAAGAAACTGGATCAAACATTTAGGTCACAGTCTAATGTCTGCATTAAACTATGCCCAGCCTGTAGTTCTTTCAGTAATGCACAGACCTTCTTCAAATGAACATATAAAACAGATTTGCTCCATTTGAATGAGGCAGTTAATGAACTTGCAAATGGCACACAAATGGAAATGTACTAACCCATATTATTTGCTGGGTACTTGAAATTTATGCATTGACAGCAATTTCTTTCTCCAGTCAATGAATGAAGGAAGATGAAAAAGAGATTGAGACACCACAACATGTGTCCCCAGTAGAGTTTGTATCAGACCTGTTTACTTTTAAAATTTCTCCACCGTTTCTACAGAATTTGAATGCAAAATACACGCCATGGTTCAGCCGTGAATTTCTACATCTACGGTTGCGGCAAAATTTTCGATGTAATTTTCATAACATTGTATTTTTGGGCCAGTATCAGTTGTTCAATCAGCCTGAGCACTGGGGATTCAACAAGCCCTGTGCCAGGCCAGCCAGTGAAAATTCTTTTGCTGTTGCAACTGATTGACAACTGAGCAGATTAGCGCTCCCTTTGAAGTCCAGTCAAATAGTACAGGTCCCGCTTGGCCATATTTGCATACCTGTAGTGACCAGTCACCTGGTGTTTGCTTTCAACTGTTCGTAACTAGTAGTACTACATATAAAGTTCTCAATGTCAGTGAGTACAGATTCAGCAAAAAGGGTACACTACATTCAAAATCTGTCCCAGTGTCAATGGACTCTGGATCCTCTTCACCTGTGTCAATGGATTCTAGACCCTCTTTGCCCAAGTCAATGGACTCTGGACCCTCTTCACCTGTGTTAATAAATTCTGGACCCTCTTTACCTATGTCAATAGACTCCGGAGCCTCTTTGCCTCTGTCAATGGACTCTGGACCCTCTTCTCCCTCGTCAATAGACTCTGGACCCTCTTTGCCTGAGCCAATGGACTCTGGACCCTCTTTGTCTATGTCAGTGGGCTCTAAAAGTACTGAAACATAAGAAGGGTGAGGTGCTGCTTCATAGACGTCCCAAAGGCGAGTTCAACTATGAAGAATATGGGCCATACCCATTTGCTTTGACTGGGTTGCCCTTACAAGTTTACCGAGGCACCAAAAAATGTCCTGCCTTTAAAGCTGATGCAGAAACAGAGGAATTGAGAAAAGGAGGACTCATTTTGAAGAGCAGCCTTCTTACTAAAAGGGCTAAACACAAGCCCGACCAACTGATGCAGAAAGAGGTTCTGACATTAATAAAAACAAATGATGTTAGTGACACTGCTAAGAATGACATGTTAATTATGAGTCTGGGGGAATCTTGGCTTAGGGGAAACATTGGCAATGTGCTCAAAAGAAAATATTATGCCACACAACATATGCGCCTGTGTGCAAAGTTACTGATGGCAATCAGATTCAGCAAACAGGAAATACGCCAAACTGAGAGCAAACAAGAGGAAAGTGAGCAGGGAAGGGTAACAGAACAGGAACCAGATACAAGTCAAGCAATAGATGGGAATCAGAAGAGCATGTGGGATTACTTGCGCCCAAAGTATTTTGACATTATTTGCAAAGCATTGCACAGAAATCCATGGATGATGAAGAACTCGAAAGCTACAAACAAAAAATATGATCTACTCAGGTTGGTGTACACAAAACTAACTGTATTAGTCCATGAAGGTGATACAAAGCCAGACAACAAATGTTGGGACCAGTTCAAGACTGAAGCAGAAAATTTGCTGGTATCAATAAGGCATGATTGGTCCGAACGCATTACCAGGTTAGCGTCTACGGCCCTAAATGAGAGGAGGCTTAACAAAGTGGACAGGCTGCCCAAACCTGCTGACATACAGAAACTGTTAATGTAATTGATTGAATCTATCAATAAAGCAGATCTTAACAGAAGAGGGGTCAGTTGGGAACAGTACAGGACCATTGTGCAGTTCACACAGCCCCCCTGCTTACAAACAATAAAAGGGGGAGTGGAGAGTTAGAGGCTGCACTGTAAGTCACCACAAAAATGTGAGAATAAGAAAGTGAAAGTGTCTTTTGCCCCTTTCTATAACACAGAATTGTCTGTACTTTGCCCCTTTTGTAAAAAAACAAAACAAAATGGGGGGGGGGGGGGTGGTTGCAAAGTTGACATTATTGTAAGGAAGTAATGTCAGCATGGTAAAATTTATGATATTTTCAGGGTTTTCAGGATCTAATATTTGATGTCCTCTCACACTCTCTGTCTTTTAAGAGACAAGCAGTTTTGGTCATTTTTCTTATTTTCAATGGTTTTGTGCTGATTCTAGCATTAATTTAAAGCCAGAGCCTGCATAGAACTACTTTATCATGGTAATCAGGATTCTTTTATATAGGTTAGCAATGGCTTTCATAAATTACTGAATCAAATTCTCAATTCTATAAAGTATGGTAAAGCACAGATTTTGTGAAAGCTAACAAAAGGGAGAAGCTATTGATTACAGGTTCATTAATATTAGTCGGCTGCAGTGTTTACATAACAATTGCCTTTTATTGTTTTCCACCAGCAAGAGCTACCTAAACAGAAAATCATCTGCTGACATTGACCAAGGTCTAATTGGTCAATTGACACCCACAGGGAAGTACTTGATGGAAACACAAGATCTCATGGAAATCAGGGGAAAGGGATTTTAATCTTATTTGACAGTTTCAGCCACATGACAGCATGATTATGCATCCCTCTTGGGGATGCATATAGTGTTAAGTCCCATCGTCTACTGTCTCCTCCGCAGCGCATTTTACTTTCCTCATATTTCTGCCCCCTCTTGACCTATTGCCTCCTAATTTGGAACAGATAGTCTATGGGTCTTGCAAAGATTTCCCATAACATAACACATAACCCTGAGGTCAAAAGTCATATATTCTGGTTACATTTTTCTGCTGACTCAGTACCTTTCACATGTTGGCTTATTTCTTCTTAATGGTGCATCGTAGGCCAAGGTTACAATGAAACATTAATAGGAAAGTATCTATGGGCTTTCTATTTCTACGGTTTGTTTAAACCTGAATGACCTTGAAAGGTCAAACTGCATACATTCCTGTTGATTATTGTGTAAGTCAGTGGGGATTGCAGAGCTAATTCACATTTTCAACTCAACAAACAATTGGACAGATTCACATCAAAGTTGGTGGGAATGTACATTGGCTTGGTATTTATACACTGTGTTCAAATGGTCGTGCTCCATTGCTTTTTTAATTTTTAATGTTGGTGGGTTTTTTTTTTTTTTTTTTGTTTTTTGGTTAATTTTTGGATTTTTCTTGATTACCATGCGAGTCAGTGGGGTCTGCAATGGTAGTTCACATTTTGACTTTTCCAAAACCGTAAGCCAGATTCACTTGAAACTTCGGGTACAGACACTCCATAGATTTTTAAAATTTGTTTCACATGATCGTGATGATCTTGAGGTCATAGGCCAAGGTCACAATGTCTTGTAAAATAAAATGGTTTCCCTGCCACATCTTCAAATGGGTATGATTGAAGTCCATCAAACTTGGTCAATATGTACCCAGGTGAGACTTCCCTTAAATTTGATAAGAGGTGACTTTGAGGTCATATGTCAAGGTCAAACTTTCTGCAGAAGAATGGTGACCATCATAGAGGGGTGGCCTTTGGGAAGAGGTGCCAGAGAAGGGCATGCACAGGCTATTAGCCAGCAACACGTCCAGCCATCTTTCAGATGGCCTGCCACGAATGTAAAATGCCAAGAGAGTGGAAGTGGGGTATCACAAAGCGGCCACCTTATAGCTACAAAAAAAAAAAGAAAAAGGCCAGAGAATAAATGTGTGTATATCACAAGCTGTCCTATCTATACCACTACAAATTACGATCATATCCAATTACAACAAAAATTAGCTAGGTTGTCCGGCTGTCTTCTGTTGTTGATCAACGTTGAACAACAGTAATGAAAACCACTCTGATTCACCATTTTAACAACTTCCGCTCACTTGGTCAACTTCCGTCGCAGAAGAAAGATGCGTTGTGATTGGATAAAATTTGGCGCTGTAAATTAAATGGTGTCAAATACACCTGCACGGTGCAGCGTCGTCTCTACAGTCAGCCAAAGCTGGACATGTTATAATCCTCGGGGTAAATACTTTTGTACGAATGATTAAAGAAGAGAACCATTTAAAACTTTTCATGTAGTTTTCTAGACAAAATAGGGGATGAAAATACTTCGGGAGTTCGTTTTTGTCAATGCACTGGTAGTGGTCGATGCTGCTGTCAGCGTCCATGGCAACCCACTAACTTCAAGCCAATATATACTTTCAGAAAATTTTATATATTAAAAACACTACAATGGTGTGCAAATATTGATATGGTTGTCAGATTATTCATTATTGAGGTGTTAAATTTGCTCAATTGATGTGAGCGAAAATTGGGTATTTAACCACATTTTGTCCATAGTATGCATGTTTAGTTTTGTGAATGGTGTTAACTGGCGGCAGAGGAAAAATATTACAAAGGACCAATGGTCTTGGAATAAGTAAATTTCAATATCAGTTACCAAACTTACTGTGTGGAACTGGATATTAAATACACATCAAATTTACCAATACTACTAAGGCATTCAAATAAAGGTAAGTGTCAAAGTTTGTACTTAAATCTTTTGATACTGCATGTCTGAATTTTTATCATTTTTAACTTAGTTTGGGAACAGCCGCGTTGACCGGTCCAGGGAAAATGCTGCCCAATTTTTTTTCATGTCCTGACTTTTTTTTTCTTCTGATTTTTCCCCTTTACCTCGAATTTTTCAATATGGCAGTCGCGTCCGTGCCAATTAATTAGGCCTATTATTTTAGCCTAGTTTGTGGAGAGCTCTGCCAGTTTTCCCCTTTACCTCGAATTTTTCAATATGGCAGTCGTGTCCGTGCCAATTAATTAGGCCTATTATTTTAGCCTAGTTTGTGGAGAGCTCTGCCAGTTTTCAGGCTGAGCCTGAGGTTAAGTAGGAAGGGGGGGGGGTCAAAATGTAGTGGTCCAGGAGACATGTCCATATTTTTTTAGATCATGACTTATTTTCCCCACATACCACAATTTCCAACCCCTTTCCATTCAAGATGCTCAGAATTTAAAATTCAAATTCAATTTGATAGTTTGAAAACAGGTGTCAGTTGAAAATATCCAACATGTTAATTAGCTCATATAATTATGATATGGCAGTGCAATGTCATAATTATATGAGCTAATTAACCACTGTTAACATCTAAGCCTGAATTCCAGGGGGAATTCAGGCTTGATGTTCATAGTAGTTTATCGCACAAGACTTGTTACAAAACGACATTCACTCTTGTTACAAGAATGAATGTCATTTTGTCACAAGAATTAATGAAAGCATGTATAATTAGAGGTAAAATAGTAATATTGAGTAGGGGGAAGTAGAGATGAAAAATGCTGTTAAAATGCACCAGAATGCACCATTTGCGATGTAATTGTCAATTTTTTTTTTTGGGGGGGGGGGGGATACCCCTGGACCCCCCCCCCCCCTAAAGGACTTTGCGACTTCGGTACTCGCTACCCACCGCACTAAAACACCTTCATACAGAATTTAGACACCCTGCTTTTTATTTCTGGCTTACACCCTGGGGATGCATAATGTTTTTTGCATGAAAAACTCGCTTCTAGATTATTTATAAAATATGGTATCTGTAGTTTGACAACTTTATGAAGCAAGCCTTATTCACATTGAAGGCCCTAAACAAAGTGCAAAAATAAATACATATCAAAATGCTGTGTGATGAGATTCTGAAATATAGAATAAAATTTTGGTCAATATCACCGTGATCACAGTAAGTACATGGGCAGCTCCACAATAAAGGGTACCAGGAGGTACATGGTGATTTACTGAAGCAAAACTCAGATCATATTGAAAATGAAAGACCCACAAGGCACACTCGGTTGGCATTATATAGAGAAAGACAAATAAAAAAAATGTGGCCACACAGATCAGTGTTTTAGTGTTTCTCTAAGCTTTAAATGTCATGTACATGCTCTTTCCGCCATGGTTAAATGTGACATTCCAGCAGGTAGTGTCTTCAGTGACCAAATTTGGGTCAGATTTGTAAGTTATGGGATGAATTTATGTGTTTCTGTAATAAAATCCATTATCAAAAACATGCTGTGTTGTTTGTCCTTCCAATTCTACATCAGGTTGTGGATATATACTCAGTAAACATGTTGAGTAGTTACCCGCTGAAGACCCTTTAATTTATTTGGGCTGATACAGCCTATGTCAAAATTTTACAGAGGAACGTGTGCAATATAGACAATAGTAATTCCATATATATACAGGTTAGACAGGGACAGGTTAGCTTATGGAGAGTAAAGAGTTTGAACTGCGGAATAGGATATTGACTACTAGGAAGTGGTTCTGGGCAAAAAGACACAAATACAATACTGCATAACCGTGTTGATATGGCACTTGCACATAACTACCTCCATTGAACCATTCTTTTTTAACGTAACGTCATTATATTTTAATAAATTTCAACCCAACACCAGGTAAGTTATGGTTTCTGCTTTCACTGTCTGCCCAAGTTGTTACAAACGTAGTCTAGTTACAAACGTATTTAAACACGTCTACACACAAAGATTCTGGGTTAAGACAGTGTCAATATATGATGTTGACATGTTTATGGACATCTTGTCGATAGACTGATAACATTTGAAGTTGTATTGTTAAGGCAGATCGTAATCTGTTTATGTGTTCAAGGTCAGTTAGACAGACAGCAGCTGAATCACGTTCGAAAGAAGACAGATGCAATATGTTAGTCAGCATGAGAACATAGTCCATGTGCATACGTGCTCAGTCAGGGCCGTAGCCTTGTGGTTCGATTGGTCTGGTCGATCGGACCAACTTTTATCCTAAAAAATAAAAAAAAACCTCTACAATGCAAAATTTACATCATGGGCAATCCATGATTGCATGTACTAACAAACAGCACAAAATAACATGCGCTTGGTCATTGTGGTACCACTGCACTGTGGGGGAGCGTGGGGGCTGCAACGATTGCCCTGATATTATCAGTGTTGGTAAAGCAATCCATTCGCGGAAGCCAGACTTCGAGGAAAAGGAGACTCCCGCCCACAGCAGCCTGGCCACACAAAATGACCTCTGGCGGGAGCGTGGTGCTGCTGCCTTGAACTTTGAAGAGAGAGAATCAGTCTGACCTCAACATGCCAGTACAGAGCAAAATTTCTGCATTTTTTGGAAGAGGTACCGGTATGTTGTTTTTCTCATCTACGGATCGGTCATATATGCCCGTGATAACTGATACAGCTTTTGACTGTATCTATCGAAAATTAATTGAAAATGAACAAAATTAGTACTGATTCCCACCATGGATGGTCAGACTCGGAGATGTTTAAAATTAAATTATGTGATGGATATGTACATGCGTGGAAAAAATACAAGCTGAAGCTGACAATGGCTTATTTTATCTACGCCATGTAGTTTATGCATCAAATACCGCAATAAGAACAAACTGAACTTACTATGAATTCCTCGGGAACAAATGGATGACATACAAACTTTCCTTGGATACCTCATTTGACTAAAAATCCGACTTTTGTGACTCCACATTTTAGCTTCCGGAAATCCAAGATGGCGGCGCCCACGACAGCAGCGTGAAACGAGGTATTGAGAACTTTTGCGCATCTCTAAACTAAATCAAAGCATAGTATCTTACTGAACAGTGATGAAAATGGATACCCAGTCTGAGGAAACCTACCCTTGCATTCAGTGTGGTCTTGAGACAGAGGGGACGAGGTTCATAGAATGTTCAAACTGTGTACAATGGGTGAACTACAAATGCAACAGCCTCACAGAAGAACAGATAGAAACTCACGAGTCAAATGAGGATCTTGCATACACCTGTACATCGTGTAAAGCAAGTGATAGTGATGATGAAATTACGCTACAAAAGGAGAAATTTCGATCAGAAGCAGTGACACAACCCAACCAAGAGACTGAGTCCCAGAGCAAAGACATACTTCAGCATGCTGGGAATGATTTTGTGGAAAAAACAGCAAAGATGTTGTCCAACTTATCCGTTCCCTAAAAGAGAGAATTGTGAATGTGCTACTCGACCAAGGCCAGAAAACACTCCATGCTGAAAATGATAAACTACATGGAGATTTGACCGAAGAAAAAAAACAAACAAAAAATAGCTAACAAAAGACCTAGAAGCCTCACTTGAAAGCAGGAACAAAGGGATTTGTGAGTTGCCAGGCAAAGTAGCATGCAACCCAGGGGGAATTAGTGACCTGGAAAACGAAGTGAGTAGCTTACATAATAAGTTATAAGCAGCAGAAGCAAAAGTCAAATCCTGTGATCAGTGCATTAAACGTCTTGAGTTTGAACTTGCAAAAAAGACTTCTGAAGCCGCAAGATGGGAGTAAGCACACCGAGACAGTGAGGAAAAATTAGAGAAGTGCCTCTCAGTTGGAACTTTTAAAATCCACAAAACAAGACAAAGAACTGCTGAAGCAAAAGCAGGTCTGAACCCCTATACGTAATTCCTGCAGACTCAGAACCCGAAGAGCCTATTGACACAAGCAGCCACGAAACAGACCCTCTCAGCAATACTCAACCCTCAACAACTCCAGTAGTCAACTCGGTCAATCCTAGTGACACACGCGAGCCTGATAGGCCTTCCACCTCCTCCTCGCCTGCCTCCAATTCCCGTATGGGAAATTCAAACAGCAATGATGATAGAAGCACAGGGCCCAGTGTATATCTACTAATTGTAGGGTTTTCACATTTGTCACGGATTGTTCAGAGGAAAATATACAAACATAAGTCTATCCAGGTCAAGACTCTACATGATAAAACCATTCAGGGACCTACGGACTACATATTAGATGTAGATATTAATGCTAAATGTATCCTTTTCCAGATAGGTTCAAATAACCTTGTTACAAAATCTACTGAGGTAACACCAGGGGAACTTCCCCAATTCATTGATATAACACAGCAGAAACACCCCCAGTCAAAAGTAGTTACCTCAGAACTACTTTCCAGAAAATATGAATCCCAACAGAGAACACAGATGTACAATGTGAAAGTTAAAGCTTTTAATGACTGGCTACATACACAGCATCACTTTGAGGCAGTACACCAAAGTAACTTTCAAGCCGGTTAAGGAGGGATGAGTGAAACCAAAGCCTAGGAATGATAGAGGGTGGACAGTCACACAGGGAAGTGGCTCGTCGCATGGGTTGCCACCATTCAACCACTGACCAGCTTGTTCAAGGCAATAGGGTAAATGGTCATCCCTGCTTAAGCCTGGCATGGCGGTCTGTAGAAGTGCCACACCTGTGGACTTCTCTTTCCCTTTATGTATGGAAAATAAGCCAGGTGAGAAAATCACCTCCCACTCATCAGCCAATTGTGTGAGACTAACCTCCCTTGAAATTACGTACTACGTGCCCTGCCAAACAAGGGTGCGAAAAAGTCACAGATCAGTGATCACATCACAGTACAGGTCAAATAGGACCAAAGTTATAGCTTCAGAACACAAATATGCTGACAAGGGGAAAATAATTCACATTTTACAGTTGCTGTTTTTCATTGACTGTCAGTATATATAAGCATCTTAAAAGACTGGGGGTTCAAGTACACCTTAACCCATACAACACGGTCCTATTATCCCTCTACAGAATGGAGAAAAAACAGTATAGGAAACTATTTAACAGAAATAAAAAAATTGTTCCAAAAAATCTTATTGATCAAAAGACATTTGCCTGGAAAAAGTTAGCAACTGATCTTTGCTTGAAGTGTGGCTCAACTTGTTGGAAAGATTATCATCATAAAGTCCAGTTCTGGCGTTAAACTTGTTACAAAAACAGTCAACAAAAATATACTGTGGAATAATTATTTTATTTTTTCGCATAAAACACACGTCATATTCATAACATGTTTCAATGGATGAATGACACTTACCCGGACTTCAATTTCAGTGGGGAAGCTCTCGAGTTTCATACCACAGGTACATGTTACAATGCATACATATGATGGGTTTCGGTCTTGTTGCATGCCACAAGCAATAAATTTTTGAAACTGTCTTTATTTTTGTGATAAATATTTATTATATGGCACACTGAATGTTTCCTGAAAATAATATGCGGTTCATGCTAAAGTAATTCCTCGAGAAAGTATTAGTAGCACCAATTTTGAAGTTTTGGTCTAATTTAAGGTGGTTTTTTTTTCTTTGTTTGTTTTTTTTTTTTAATTAGGCATGCATACCACATTAAAAATCATCAGTTTAAAAATTGTGAACTCAGAAAAAAATCGGTGTATCATATATGTCCATTAGACTAATGTTGTGGAAATAGGATCATAAAATACACAGACTGTCCTTCCACCTGGATTAGCCTTGCGAGGCCAGTGTCTTGTGTGCCCCCTAGTGGGGAGTTCAGCAGACAGGACCATTCATTGGATGGGCATTGGTGAAAGAGTTAAATATTGGCTGTCAAGACACCATCAAGAAGATCCCATTACTAAGGAAAACGTTTGGCACTGTGTTGGAGATCACTAAACTGACAAAAGACTACCCAAAACGAGATGTCTTTCTGCAAAACATCAAGAGCTCACGAGCTGCTGATTGCCGGAACATAAGAGTTCTGTGCCCAACAAGATGGACAGTTAGAGCACAGTCTATGGACAGCATCCTCAAAAACTATGACATGCTAATGATACCGTGGGACGAGTCTTATGGGCAGACAAGTGACTCGACAATGAAGGCAAGGATTAAAGGTGTGGAAGCTTCTATGCAGACCTTTGACCCTCCCCCCCCCCCCCCCCCGGCCCCTTAAAAAAAAAAAAAAATTTAAAAGAAAAAAAAAATTCTGGCGCCTCCAAAAATTGTTGGTCATCTCCGGTCACACGAGAAAGTATAAGGGGGTTACCCATTACATCTTTGGTCCGAGCTTTCCGAATCACCAAATTTCAAAGACACAGAGTCGATTAATCAACGTGGTGTCAAAGATCCTCAGGCTGACAGGCACAAAAACAACAACAAATACTGCAGTGCCCTCCGTCGGGTGCAGGAAGACTGGTTCCCAACGTGAATGCATAAGCCAGAGTACCGAATCGCAAGGAGCCAGGCTATTTTACTTCCCGCCATGCATTGTAAATTTCCGCTTTGATGTCATAAGTTCGGGAAAGTTTGCCATTTAAACTTGGGAATTTACATGTGCATCCAATAAATAGATATAGAGACATTATTTCTTATGACTGTTTTGACCGTGTTTTTGGAGATAAGTAACTAAATGAAGCAGCAAACAGAACTACACGATGGATATACGTCGGTGGACAAAGAGGCCATTGGGGGACCAAAACAGCAGGTACAGTAGTCCATTACGTTATAGCTTGGTTAGAGAACTGTTGAAACAGTGTTTGCATCTGATGGCGATTTTTATCTTTCTTCCTTTTTTAAATTTTTTTCTCGGTGGTGCCACCTGTCAACACAATGGAACTTTTCAAGTTCAGGATCCGTATGGGTGACGGAAGATGCTTGATTTTCGTATACCCAGGCCTGTTTATTTTTTTTTTTTTTTTGCGTCAGTCATGGAATTTTGGAATCATTCTTCTTAAGTTGATTTGTTTGCGTGGTCTAAAGATTGTTTTAACATATTTAAGTGTTTATTTACGTTTGCCACTCAAATAAATCGTCACTGTGGCATGTTATATCCAACGAACCTCAATAATCGCCCGCCCTCCAACTATTGAATCGTCACATCATAGAGGTATCATATCCCTATCATACCTCTATAGTCACATTGATCATGATTGATGTTATTGTGAGTCTAAGGCTGGTCATGATGTCCTGACGCAGGATACTCCCAGGCATTCCATGGTAGTGTGTGATGCTTGGTAGAGTGAACATTTAATTTATGTTACAATTTATTGCAAATGTCCACAATAATACTGGTTATGATAACTTTGCCTCTGGGGTCACTATACTCTTGCTGGGTTCTATCATGGGGTCCGATGCCCTTTCTAACTGATGGACTAAAGCTACAACCTAAAAAGGTGGTTGGTGTTTAGAAAAATTACGGATATGAATTTAGTCTCAAATATTTAAATTAATTTGTTTTCTCTTTCAGTGATGAACCAGTATGCAAGGTACCACACATACAGGTTTTGTCTTTCAAACCTAGTGAGCTTCACCCAGGACTTTCTCAAGATGACAAATATCAAGCTCTGTTGCACAATTTTAAGCCAGAGGCAACAAACACTTTTCCTCAGACAAAGTTTGGAAAAGAGAATTGTTCATTCCAGCATGCTTAGTTAGATGAGTATGAAGGCCTTATTTACGACAAATCCAATGATGGGGTCTATTGCCTTTATTGTTGTTTGTTCAGAACTGATGTGTCAGAGAAAAGTTTTCTGATCCAGGAACCGTTTCGTAGATGGAAAGCTGCAAGGCCGCTCTTCAACAACCACTTTCATGGAGTACAAAAAAAAAACAAAAGTAAAGGGGCAAGGGGCCATCAAATTCATCAGTTTTGTGTTATTAAGGCAGCAGAATTCAAAAAGGTTCAAGAAAACAAACAGTTCAATGTTGTGGTGCAGCATAAGCGAAAAGAACAAGAACAGATTGAGAAGAATAGAGCTGCAATATCTTCGATCGTGAAAACTGTAATGATGTGTGGATGACAGGGTCTCCCTTTTGCGTGGACACCGTGACGATTCAAGGTACTACAACCGACCAGAACACAATCCTGGGAATTTTCAAGTATTTTTAGAGGCCAGGGTTGATGCGGGGGACTCGGATTTACAGCAACATTTTAGTGCTGCGAGGAGAAATGCAACATATAGGTCAAAGACTACTCAAAATGAGGTGATTGTGATTATTGTGGACATGATATTGCACAAGATAATCAGATCCTGTAAAGAAGACAGCAGATACTTTGCTGTTAGTGCAGATGAAGTGCAGGACGTTAGCAACATAGAACAGATGGCAATTGTGGTGCGGCATTGCAGCAAATCATCAGAAGGTAAATATTTTTTAACCATTATCATAAATTTGTAATTACAGATACTCAAGGCACAATTTTTTAAAAAAATTTGATCAGCAGTTTGTATTGAACTAGGGTCAATTAATTCTCACTGTTTGTTGAATAACCAAAAGTTGAGTACAAATTTCTTTATTTAGAGCAGCAAATTGTTATGAAATACCCATTAAAATTAAAGTGTGCCTTTGATATCTTTTGTTACAATTCCACATAATATATATATTGCTAAATGGTTTTTAGCTAAAGTGATCATATATATGTACATATAGATTTCAGTCAATCACGACTGTCCATAATTTACATGTACCTTCCTTGTCAGCACAATGCAGTCCATAGTTTTCTATATAAGTTGACAGGACAACACTTATTGTTATGGTTGCACCAAATCTGGTACCATGTAAGCAAAAAAGACAGCACTCACAGAACCTGAAAATGTAATCTTGAGCATAATGTGTATCTAAACTTCTTGTATCAGGATGAAATTTGGCAAGATGGTAGGAGGTCAAGTTCTCTTAACAAGTTTGATGTGTAATGCTATCTGTGGTGTTGCCTGCGTAGAGAACATGCACATGAGCCAAGAAAGTGATTTGTAAATCCTCATCCACATTGTGGATTTGTGTCTTACTCAGTGCAACTCGGACTATTCGAATTTCAGACTGATCATTTTAGTTATTAAGTGATCAGATGGTGCTGATTGACAATTTGTACTGAGATTATGTATTATATTTACTTTAGCTGATTTGTGAAATCAAGCTCTAAACATATATTGTGGCATTATGAATATAGTTCAAAACATTCCTCAAATTTTGTAGTTTTATTAGTTATTTGATTTATTGCTTTTTTGTCATTCAAGTAGTTGTGTGGTGCTGCCTAAATTGTGATCTAATTGTAAAATTATTCCAGTGTACAGCTGCAGGCTTGAATGTTTTATAGTTACACATGTTCATAAATGTTGGTCACTTCATGTGTCCTCCTTGTTTTTTATGGACTCAAATTCATTTGACAAGTGTCACATAACATTCAAATATATTACCATGGTAACTACACATAGTTTCCTGTTCTGGAGAATTTGTGAATTCCAATGACAACTAGAACAGACTGATTTTCCAACAGAAAATCAAATGTCTCCACGTGGAACACTTGCGTCTCTGAATAAGCCACAGGTGATAACAAATTACAAATGACCAAGTTTGCTTGAAAATCACAATTCTATTTTAGCTCTCACCTAGATACATAACTCTAGCAATTTTCATCAAGTTCTTCAAGACTTATTGCAGAGAAACCAATTTCACATGAAGGACCCTGTGACCTTGAAATTAGGTCAAGGTCACCCAAATACAATCCCAACCTTGGTCTTACCTTGATACATAATCCAACCAACTTTCATCAAATTCCATCACGTTCTTCATGACTTATCGAACGGAAACCAATTTCACATAAGTGACCCTGTGACCTTGAAAATTTGCTCAAGGTCATCCAAATACAATTCCAACCTTGGTCTTGCCAAGATACATAATCCTACCAAGTTTCATGAAATTCTATCAAGTTCTTCAAGACTTATCGCATGGAAACCAATTTCACATAAGTGACCCTGTGACCTTGAGAATTCGCTCAAGGTCATCCAAATACAATCCCATCCTAGGTCTTGCCTAGATACATAATCCTACCAAGTTTCATCAAATTCTGTAAAGTCCTTCAAGACTTATCGCACGGAAACCAAGCGTTGAAGAAGGAGGAGGAGGAGGAGGAGGAGGAGGAGGAGGAGGAGGAGAAGGAGAAGAAGAAGAAGAAGAAGAAGAAGAAGAAGAAGAAGAAGAAGCAGGTACTAAACCAATATGTCCCCCGGCTTCCACCGGAAGACATAATTGAACAGCAGATGGAATCTTTGGAAAATAAAACCCTTTGTAATGGCTATCAAAGTTTTATTATGGGACACTGACATCCCAAATGAAAATAAACCAGACATCATATCTCTTACAGTGGTCCACTGTATAAGGCCCCTCTCACCAGAGACCACTTCTCTTGAAAAGTCACCATTCTTATGCAAATAGTGTAACATTTTATTATATATATTCCCCCTCTAGAAGGGGCCACCCCTCTTACAAGGCCACTTTTAGGCTGCATTTTGGGTGCCTTGTAAGAGGGGAGCCACTGTATTTTATTGACAGAAAAAAGAAGTTTATGCCCCTTTAAATGCATTAAAACCCTGGAGCTCCGCCCTGGACCCGCCGGGGGCCTGGGCGGCTCCCGGACCCCCGGCCTTACTTGCTATGTTCAGCTCTCCCCCCCCCATGACAAATCCTGGATCTGCACCTGTGTTTTGCCAAGTTATTACTCTGTAATCACTTTTCTTAGTGATTTACAAACAAACCATAATGATAAAATATTAAATGTGATGTTTGTAAAAAGCAAGTTAAATTTTATTTTTAAAATCCAGAAAGAAAAAGAAAGAAACAGTGCAAAACTAGAAAGTTACAAAAAAATATTTCAGACCTAAGCATCTCAGTATGAAATATTTTTATAGCTCATTTTATAGGAAACAATTCATCCTTTTTTTCAATAATTGGTCCAATTATCGGAAAATTGATGTATTTTCAGATTTTTAAATTAAAATCTTATATTACAGGAAGGGTAGAAAGGAGAATATTAAAAAAAGTAAACATGGACTTTTTCAAAGTAAAACTATTATTAAGAAATATTACTCACCATAGATCACTTGAGCTGGTCTCCAAGCACTTTAGGTGCTTTGCCAGAGCTCCCAAAAAATTTCCGTGGGTCCAGTGCCTTACCATGCTGCTGCAATGACTGTCCTAGATGCCCTGTGGCGTGTCACAGCACCCCTAGTGTCAGTAATGTGTACTAGCGAGCATGCCCAATCAGTTTCCTACACTGTGTAGGAGGGACCGAAAGCAGGGATGGTTGGGTGGGAATATTAGTGACCTATGGTGAGTAATGTTTCTTAATAATAGTTTTACGTTGAAAAACTTCATGTTAAGGACACATTACAACACCATAGGTCATTTAAGCTGATATAAAATCAGACTGGAGGAGGGAGGTACCTCCTAAAGTATCTAGCCCTAAAAACTCTGCACTAGAGAGCCACGGACCAGAAAAAAAAAAAAAAAACATCCTGGACCCCCGGTGACCCTACACCAGCTCCGTTGAGCTGGAGAGAGTGGGAGAGGCACCCCCTAAGACCGGTTGGATGCAGCTGTTGGGAAGCACTTCAGCGCGAACATCCGCTCCTCCTGTTCTACCAAGTCCCGCAGGTAGAAGGACGTAAAGGTATTATGAGAACACCACCGTAAGGCAGCCATAATATCCCCTACTGACACGTTTTTAAACGCGCCCCAGGAGGCAGAGAACGTCCTAGTCTTGTGAGCCCTGAGAGAATGCAGACGGCTGAGCTCTTCATCCTTGCTGGCTACCTGGTAGGCTAAGGAAATCATTTTCCTTATCCAGCCCGAGATGGTGCTAGGAGACAAGGTCCCAGACTCAGTCTGCTTAAGGGGAAGAAACAGAGGTTTCCGCCCAGCTCGATGAGGTTCAGTCCTACTTAAATAGAACCGGAGCGCTCTCACGGGACAAAGGGCTCGATCTGGCTCGGACCTTGACATTGTCGCCGAAAGAGACTTAACCCAAAACCCTGTCAACACAGTCGACGGGTCACGGGCTACTTGCGTCTTGGACACAAATCCCACTCAGGGCCTTAGAAAAACATCCTTCCCATCAGAAGACCACCTGATGAGGGACCTATCTAAGGCATGTATCTCCCCGCGCCTAGCACCTGTGGCCAGAGCTAACAAGAAGACCGTCTTGAAGGTAAAGATCTTAAGATCGATCGAGCCCATATCCTTAGGCTCGAACGGGGACTTGGTCAATGCCCCCAGCACCACGGAGAGGTCCCAGGGAGGCACCACATTGGGCTCTACTGGTCGATCAGTATAAAAACTGTTGACAAGCCCACAGAGAAAGGGGTCTGTCCCCAGACTCTGCCCCCTGGTCTTAAGGGTAGCAGCAATGGCCGACTTGTACCCCTCGATGGTGCAAACCTTCAAGTGCCCTTCCTCAAACAGACTTAACAAGAAATCTGCGACCTGCTGGACCGTCGTCTCCCAGGGCGATAGTCCTTTAGCAGAGCACCAGACAGCAAACTTGTTCCAATGCGAGTCATAGATCTTCAAAGAAGACTTACAAAGTTTCCCGCGGGCAACCCGTTCAGCCACTCCGTTTGAGAAGCCTGCTGAAGCAACGCCAGAGGCGATAGTTTCCAGACATGAAGCCTGAGAAACTGCGGGTTGTGGTGGAACTCTTTTAGCCTGGCTGACGCAGCAGACGAGGAAGAAGAGGAAGAGCCCACAGGGGCTCCAAGATCAACTCCAGGAGGTCCAAGGACCATTCCCTCTTGGGCCACCAAGGGCCCACAAGAAGGACTTCGCACTGCTCCTCCCGAATCTTGCGGAACACTTTTGGCAAGAGTGGGGTTGGAAGAAAAGGCATACGCCCACATCCCCTGCCACATAATTGACATGGCGTCTGTGGCCCACGCCAATTCGTCGGGGAATGGGGACACAAAGGTGTCGATCTTGCAATTGTCCCTGGTGGCAAAGAGATCGATGTGTGGTCGGCCCCAAAGGGCCCAGATCGCTTCCACCACCCTCGCATTCAGAGACAACTCGGTCTGAATCACTTGCGATCGGCGTGAGAGAAGGTCCGCCTTGACATTTAGGCAACCCTAAATGTGCCGACATTGGATCCTGACAGCTTACTGACGGCACCAAAGCAAGATTGACTTGGCCAGGGAGAACAGCCTTTTCGACCTGGTACCTCCCTGTTTGTTGATGTACGTAACTGCCGTACGGTTGTCGCACATCACCAGGACGTGCTTGTTCTCCACTTGTGACTTGACCTGGAGAAGGGCGCAACGAATCGCCCCCCAGTTCGAGCCAGTTGATGGCAAACTGCCTCCACAGAAGAGGCCATTCACCTGAGGCTGTCACAGAGTCCAAATGGGCTCCCCAGCCCTAAAGGGAGGCGTCGGTAAACAGAGTTACCTTGGCGGTGAACGGCACCAGGGACTGTCCCGGAATCACATTCGCCCAACGAGACCACCAACTCAGAATTAGCCGATCGTGAGGCTGAATCGAGATACTTTGGGACAAGAGCCTGCTCTGTCGATCCCACTGATCCCGGAAACTGAGCTGGACAGGCCAACGATAAAGCCTCCCCAGGCGAACTTGAGAATCCATGGACGTTAGGGTCGCTACCAGACGCATCCATTGACATGCCAATGGGGCCGACGCCCTCCTGAAGATGTTCAAAAGGGAGACAAGTCGCCTCCATCTGTCCTCTGATGGGAGACAGATGAAAGGGACCATCAAAAATTTGAATCCCCAGAAAAACAAACTCCCTAGCGTGCGTTAGACTGGACTTCAGGAGATTCACAATGAGACCTAACTTCGCACACAGATTCAAAACAGACTGCATGTTCCGAAGAAGTTGGCCGTGGTCCTGAGACCGCAGGAGCCAATTGTACAGATAGACATGCAGCCGGATCCCTTGCCTGTGCACAAAAGCTGCTACCTCGCTCATGACCCGAGTGAAGACGAGCTGTTCCGGGGCCAGGCCGACCGGGACAACACGGAACTGAAACACTCTTCCGTTGACCATGAAACGCAAAAATTTCCAAGAGCACAGAGCCATGGAAATGTGAAAATAAGCGTCTTCCAGGTCTATTGAGGTTGCCCAATCGCCCTGTCGCATCGCCGCCATGATGGTGGCAGGGGTTTCCATCTTGAAGTGCTGCACAACAAAATACTCGTTGAGACGTGACAGGTTGATCACCGGTCTTTGTCCGCCGTCCTTTTTTGGCACCAAAAAGAGGCGGCTGTAAAAACCTAGAGACGCAACATCGAGCACTGGTTCGATGGCCTGTTTGTCTACCAGCTTTTGCACGGCCCTGTCCAAGAGTGCCCAGTCCGCTTCTACGCCAGGCGGAAACGAGAAGGGGACTCTTGAAAGTGGAGGACTGCTCTCGGCAAAGTCCAGTACGTAGCCGTGACGGACGACATTCCTAACAAAAAACGTCCGTTAATCGATCTCATTGGTCGGCAAACTACACTAGTCGCCCGCCTACAGACCCTCGCCAAGAAGGCGAAGAGGGATCGAAGACAGGTGGGCGCTGCAGAGACGTCTGACGACCGGCGCGCATCCCGAGGCATGAATCGCCAGTTTCTGGTGCCCTTAGCACCGGCAGAGGCCGACCTCGAAGACTGGCCACCCTTCTTAGTCGGCTTCGGCCTCCGCCTCTGCGGCAGGCTGACGGGGAAGGGCCGTCCCTTTGGACGACCTCACACCCCGCAGCAAAGCTTCATCCAGAGACTTTTGCCACTTCTCTTTGGCCATCTGATCTGCCCTGTCAAGGAGTGGGACCAACCCCTGACCGAACAGCCCCGCACCAACAGGATCCAGGGGCAGGCGGTAAGCGGCCTTGCTTACCTCCGCCAGTAGGTTGGCTGTGGAGAGGGGCGCATTACATCGCAGCAACTTAACATTTGCATCGAGCGTAATGGCCCCGCTAAGAATGTGATCCACAGCACAGCCCTGAGACTGCTCGAGACCCAGCAGGGTCTCCGCCAAACGCTTGGTGGAGGCTGGCACCTAGGGGTCGTCACGCGCCTCATCCAAAAGGCGCATGGCAGAACACCCCGATCAGTCCAGGAAGGAGCCCACAATAGTCATAACCCGTGCATCCTGCTCAAACCGTCAGAGAGATGAGGGAGGCATGCTTACAAACTCGGACTCCTTGACGGCACGGTCCCGTAAGGGAACGTCCACCATCGCAGGGGAGAAGTTATACACAGATCGACTCGTGCGGTACAACTCCAGCCTGGACTTCGGCTTTGCCAGCAACCTACCTGGGGCTAGGCCATCCCCGGAGGAACCTGTTTCTGGCGCGTCGCTAGACCCAGAGAGTTCTGTTGACAATTCAACAAACTTCCCAGCCACGAAGGTGGAGAAAGGCACCTCTAACTTGGGTGCCAGCTCCACTCCATCGACCAACATCGGCACTGCCTTTGGCTGTATCGATGTGGGGTGTGGGACAGCCTCCCCGAGAAGGGTATCCCGCATGAAAGCAATGTTTGCCCGAAACACGGACCCCGGCCTGTCCGCCTTAGAGGGAGACCAGTCTGCCTGGTCTACCACCTCCTCGGCTGAAGCCGTACACTGGAGAGCTTTCGCCCGCTCGGCAGCCGCAAGAAGTGGTCGAGACTGGGCCTCCTTCAGCTCAGTCGCAAAGCGGGAGAAACGAGCACCCCCTTCCTCATGCTCAGAATCCTCACTTGGGAAATCCGAGCAATCGAGGTTGAGAATGTCTTCGGCCGTGGGACAATCCTCCAGATCGTCCCCCAACGCAAGAAAATCCTGGAGGTGCTCCTCCTCAGTCCTTGCCTTGGCGTCCGGGAGAGGTCCCGACACTGTGGGAGCAGCTGCGGTGGTGACACCGGCCTGCCGGCACGCACTAGGCGAACAGGCCTAGGGGCCAGGGGAGCGACACTTGCCGCAACCTCTTGCACCGGCCCAGTTGTCTCCGAAGCGATTCCTTTAGCCTCTGCAGGGGTAGGCTCAAGCGACGAAGCGCCCGGGCCCGCCGTCACATCGACATAGGTCACCGCAGAGGAAACCTCCCCAACGGAAGAAAAATCGACCACCTGATCAATCTCCATTGGGGTGGGAGAAGATGGCTAAGCCTCCAACCTGGACCGATCGACTCCCCCGGTGGGACTAGGCACCCGGTCATCCGATCTGAGCACCACTGTACCACCGTCCCGAGCGGGAATTGCCAAGGGAAAGACCTGCCTCCCTCCGGCGGGCGAAACGCCCGAGCGACAGCTCTGGCGACGTACCTTCCCATCCGGTGATGGAGAGGAGGAGAGGTGCCGATGACGCCTCTTCCTCTTCTTCCTTTTCTTCTTCTCCCTCCCATGGCCGGAGCGCAAACGCTCGCGGCCCGGGGAGGGAGGTAGGGGAGAAACCGCCCGAGAAGCCGATCTCTCACCCCCCAAAAGTGACGTAATGGCCAAGCCCTCACCACCAAGGACTATTTTTTGGTCACCTGGTCCCCAAGAGACCCGGAAAGGCCCACGGACACCACGGAGGACGCAGTGGGGGCCACCACCTGACCGCACTAGCCACCTTAGGCTTAGGTGCAGTCGACTCGGGGAAGACTCGGCCCCACTTTCACAAGGGGGGCCAGGCAACACCGAGTGGGTGCGGGAAGGAGGAGAGACCACAGGTCCCCCGGAGGAAACCTTACTCTCCAACTTGTCCAGCTGTTCGCCGACCACAGTGAACAGCGCCTCCACTCTGCCCATAATCACTTGGGCGGTCACCTCCACCTGCACAGCCGAAGCTTGACTCGGCAGGGCACAGGGAGGAAAGCCTGGAGGAGTAGTACCAGCAGATAGTGATGACGTCACCTGAAGACACTACTGACTTCCCCCCCCCCCCACCTTGGTATTCACTGCCTTAGTGACTACCAAGGTTCCGTCCTTTTGCCGAACTACTGACGAACAGCCGGCAGTAAGGCAGACAGGACGGGAGGGACACTTGCCTACAGACCTGCTTACTGTAGCAGAAGGGGCTGTGGGTGGAACCCGCGAACGGGACCTCTCTACCACAGTCCAATTAACGTCCGTAGACAGCACCTTTACCATAGGGGCCTCGATTCGAGGATCAGAGGCCTTGATTCGAGGACCAGCATGAACAAGCTTGTTCATACTGGCATGCCCACCAATGGAAGCCTCGAATCGAGGACATGCCTCGATTCGAGGACCAGCTTGCACACGACGTGGTAAGCTGCCAGGTGCCTGGATGGCTGCCTCTGCAGCACGTGCCGCGAAGCAAGCCACCGATCCCTCAAGAGGCACACTGTCCTCTCGCTGACAATGTGACTCTGCACATTGCAACTTGCAGCCTTCGTCTGGCGGACCTCACGTCAGCCCGACGGACTTTCTGCCACTGATAGGGAGTCCAACATCGACAAACGTCGCATGGACTCTCTTCAGTGCAGAATACACCGCTCCTATGCATTTAGGAACGGCATGCAGGATGATCATCCCAAAATGCCATCATGTAATGGTTGGCATCCCAACGGACGGTCAAATCTGCATCCAAGTTCATGGATGCACCTCAACTACCCCTAACCTGACCGAACCAACCCGAGATTGGACCAGTTCCCGGGAACCTATCGACTAACTCACCACACATGAAGAAGCCACAAAAGTATCGATAACGGTAAGAAAAAAGCGGGAGCTTCCAACAAAACGCGTCCACCATAGATGGACGCCAGAGTAGGAAACTGATTGTGCATGCTCGCTAGTACTCATAACTGACAATAGGGGTGCTGTGACAGGCCACAGGGCATCTAGGACAGTCATTGCAGCAGCATGGTACGGCACTGGACCCACGGAAATTTTTTGGGAGCTCTGGCAAAGCACCTAAAGTGCGTGAAGACCAGCTTAAGTGACCTATGGTATTGTAATGTGTCCTTAATAGAGGATGTTGTGTGAAATGTAAATTGAAACAAACTAGTCCGGCCTCCTCTTTTGCTCTCTTTGAAAGTAAAGAAAACTTTGTCCATTTCTTCTGTTTCTTGGAAAATATGTAAAGTAATTATGTGGATAAATATTCATATATTAAAACAAATATATATATATATATATATATATATATATAATTTCAGAAATTCAAGATAATTGTAACATTATGTGATTGTTATGAATGTGAAATGAAACAAATTAGTTTGGCCTCATCTTCTTTTCCGCTCTTTGAAAGAGAACTTTGTCCATTTCATCTGTTTCTTGAAAATTTGTGAGGTGATATTAATGTGAAAAATTATAAGTAAAAACAAAAATATATATAATTTCAGAGAAATTCAAGATAATAGTAAACAGTCAATCTGACTTTTACGGGTCTGTCCATGGGGGGGGGGGGGTATACTTTTTGGTTGTCTGTCTGTTAGGATTTCTGTCCTTGAGTCTAGATATGCACACTTTCTGATTATTGCAATATATACAGAATGCCACCCTTTATTTTGTTCAAATTTTGCAGTTTGAATATCTTTTTTGTCAAGATTTAACTGATATGGTTTTGGTGTCATAATGACCTAATTTGAGCAAATGGAGGCCAAAACTTTTAGATGTTGGTGAGAGCTCATTACTGCAATATCTCCACAATGCTTTCATGTATTTTGCGGATATTTTGCACTATGATTATCTTACATGCCAAGATGATGATTAAATTTTAATTGATGTCATCACCACCCAATTTAAACAAATGGCGACCTAATTAAATGAACATACTATTGGACTATCTTCTCTCAAACTTGGCACAGTCATTAGGCATGCTGGGTACATGAGCATGAAAACATGAATTTCACTTGCATTAGATCTTCTTGTGTGAAGTGGAAAGGAATATCAGAGGTATAGGTTCTTGCAGGCACAGGGGTATTTCATCGATCACTTTGCGATCAGAGAGCTCTAGTTTAAAATTCTACTAATACATGGTGTGTGGCTAAAACTTTTCAAAATACCAAATGTTATGTGGAATGTGAAAAGCTGAATTCTATTTGATGTGAAATTGAACAAACTTTTCCACAGTCTTAAATTTCCTGTTTCTTGTATTATTTATCAGGTCTCTGCATGGAGATGAAGGTGCCATTGAGAATTAGGTCCCCTGGACCTGTGCTTCAGCAATGTTCACCTGATGTTCATCTCAAGTCTCCCAGTAACAAAAGAAAGGCACACTACATGAGAAATGAAATACAGTGCATGCAAAAGTGAAGATGGTGGGCAAAAATGAGTAGCCCCCCCCCCCCCCCCCAAGAAGAGTTTGAAAAGGACGCAAAAGCTTGAAGACTAAAGCGAGAAGCAAAAAAAACCCGCAAGCTTTCACATGATGCAAGCAGTTATTCTACGCCAGCAGCAGAGGAAGACACATTTGCCCCTACTGCCAAAAGGAAGGCAGTCAGTCAAGCCAAGATCGGAATGCCCAAAAAACCAAGGAAATTTGTACAGGTAGTCTCACACCTAGTATGCCAGGCAAGTCCCACGAAGAAAGTTGCTCTACAAAATCTGGGAATCCAGGTCAATACTGAAAGCCAGAATATCATAAATTGCGTTGAAATGATGTTAAGGCCCTGCCAAGGAAGGCAAAACGACAATTTGTAACAAAGCTTGCCTAAAATCTGAATATCCTTGCACGGTATAAAGAAGAAAACTTGCAGCATGCTGGGAGTAAGTTGGAACTATATGAAAAGGTGCTCACGAATGAGCCGTCAGCTCACGGATGTAGAGAGCCAGAAAAAAGGTCAAATTCATTGGACACTGGGGTCAGAGATGCAATACAAGAGCACTAAATTAACCAAAATGTTAGTACATAGATGCCAAACAAAAAAGGCATAGGGGCGTCAGTCACAGGGAAGCATGTTTTGCAGAGGTCAGTGAAGGAAACTCACAGGTTGTACTGTGAAAATAATCGAAATCAAGTAAGTCTCTCCAAATTTGCAGAGCTGAGGCCGAAACGTGCTAACCCAGTGCCATGCACAGATGTATCAATGTCTCTGCGAGACATGCACAAATATTGACTTAAGGTGCCAGGATGGTTTGAGATGCTTTACAGACTCTGCCGACTTTGACCCCATCCAGCTCATATAAATTGATCACCCATAAAAGTATATGTCTTCATGATCGCATGGATGTCTAGATTTGTAAAAACAGAATATCGATTTTAGATGGTTTACTCTCTTTGTGAGTGGGTACAGATTCACAAGTTTATTTCAGCTGGTTCGCACAATATTCAATTTTAAGATCTGCAAATTGTCTGAAACGATAATATAGACCACTCCTTAGGAACCGATTTTTTTGTTGAGGGATAAAATTGATTTTACAAAATTTTATAGAATTTTGAAGTTGGCACCATGATGTTATACAGTTTCTTCATTTTTTGAGCTTCAAAAGTCACAGAAGGAAGAGTTGAAAGGGAAAATTAAAAAAAAAATTCATAAGTTAGACATTTATCTTGCTTTGCCTGTTTATTTTGAGATGATGTATCTATCCGCATTTAATTGACGTCATTTTAAAATTTGACTGATCTTGTAAAAATTGATTTCCAAGAAAATCGCTTTCAAAGTCTGTGCCTCTGATTTTCACAAAGAATGAACCGTCGTGTGAAAATAACTCATTCCCTCCAATCAAACTTTTCAGTACAAGTGGAGTAAATAGGAACCTTCAACTGTGATGTATTCCTCCAAAGATACATTGTTGTTTTGTGGAACAAAAATCATATTTATATCTCCAAATTTGTAAAGCCAGGCACAATGTTGGTTTTACCACTGTGGTTTCGCATCCAGCTTACAATGATCAAATGGAGGACGTAAAGCTATTACACGGACTACTGACCTTGACCCTAACAAAACACTGTTTCAAAATGGCAGCCGGTAATTGGGTCCACATGTAGTTTGACAGTTTGTTTTGCAGTGTATATTTGGGCGGCAGGCTTAGTTCATTTATTTGCTCACTCAGTTCTCATCACATAGGATCAAAGAACAAGGTGTCCTTATCAAGCCCACCAGTTCAGGTTATAGCCTTACAGTGTTTTGGAAAGCCTATAGCAAGTACAACCTGTGGATGAAATCAACAAATTCCCAGACAGAAAAAAATCAGTGTGCCAAGATCAACGTCGAAGAAAAAGCGGATGTAAAATGACATCAAGGAGAGTTTGTTGGCCAGGAGGTACGAGGATATACGAAAGAATAATGATGGAAGTGAAGAATTGAGAGCTGTGTGTTCCACAGCACGGAAGTTCTTTAAGCCCATGGATAGGCACCCCAAGGACGAGGCCAGTGACCCATCTGAGTGTGCGGATGAGGGCACAGCCATACCGGCAGAGTGTACCCCCTCTGACTGCAAGTTCGAGCCTGAACCTGATGCTTGTGACATAGGACCGCCTTGAGGCAGTCGCATCATCGATGTGACATTGATTCAGGCCATGCTGGATACTGCTCCTGCTGTATGTGGACACTGCCATGTTGGGATGCTAACCCTTGTTGAGGACTCAATACGACGTTGAGGGTGGGCATCTTGTGTGAGATTGAGGTGCATCAGTGTGGACTGTGTGGAGCCAGAGATCTGGCATTGGACCAGCAAGGCATCAGAATCCCAAGCCCTGGATTTAAACAGACTCACTGTGCTGGCCATGAGATGCATTGGCAAAGGTCAGAGAGTAGCAACCACATTCGCCAGTCACATGAACTTGCTTGCGCCAGTCCTCAGGGATACCTGGAAGAAACACACCGTCAGTTGGCGCGATGAAACTCACGAGGGATTACAATAAGACTTTCTAAGGTAGGCCTTGCTTGGTCATTTGCGATGCATACATGATGATAATATACAAAGTTCCAAATTTTACGTGTTCAACTTCAGAGTACTATACTAATATCACAGGCCTACCAAAGATGCCAACAAAAACCTTCAAAAATGTCATTTCATGGGCAAAAGGTGTCAACTACAAGTAATATGATAGAGATAGTTTTCAAGAAAGAATATATTCAATTTTAATGTGAAACAAACTCCATATGTGTCAAAATTTCTGGTCATTTTAACTGCTCCTCATGATGAGGGACTTTGGCATCTCATATTATTACATGTATTTACCAATGGCATTGCCATTGGTTTTGTTATGATATTCAGTCATTTTGTGTCTTGGCCATTTGGGGGAATTTATTTTGTATGGGCCTATACACACATGTACATGCTTTGATGAGACCAAATGGACACAGGGGTTTGGTGAAATTTTCTTGTTTCCTGCAGAATATCTTGAAAGGAATTGATCTGAACCAAGGTACTAATTGCTTTCTTTTTTCAGAAATGATTAGCATTTCACTGTTTTCAAATTGATCACTCAACCAGCTGATACATAAATGCAATTCAGTCTTGTCACAGACCTCCACTTGGAAAAAAGAAAGTATAGATTACAGGCTGAATGCATCATGTGTGTTTACAACCTTACAATATATATATTGGTAGGATGACAAAAATACAAGATTGAAGTCAACATTGCAAGTTTTAAACAATTTAGTATGGTCCTAAATGTACATGTACTGATTTGCTTATTTATGTGATGTTTCCACAGATATAATTTCCATCCTGTTCAACTTACAGTATCATGTCATGATAATTTGTGCATGTGTGTATGGGGGGGGGGGGGGGAGGGAGGGTTAGAATGCACACAATTATATATAGCTAGTGTCAAATTTCTTGTTTCTGTTAACTATTTTGATAAAGCAGGGCATAACTGAGCAGGGGAATCAATAGCAGTACCACAAGTTGTATTCATTCAGTATACTTGTGATTTTTCAAACTTCAAAGCTACACTGCTTCCTTTTCATAGGAGAAAATGCAATAAGAATCGATTTGAATGGATGTGAACCAAGGTGCAAGTAACTTTTTTTCAAAATTGATTGGAATTTTATTGTGTTCAATTTCAGATTTATAAGCTAACTGAAAAAAAAAGCAATTTCTATATTTCTCAATTTGAATTTGGTAAAATCAGTTATTGATTTCTTCATTTTGATTAGCAAATTACTATGCTCATTTAGTTATTTTGCAAAAATATGTGATTTTGGTATACATGTAGGCCTATGCACGTTTTGCTGAATGATGAAAACATCACATGAAAAATCACATGCTCATCATGCTTCCTGTATGAAGTTTTCACAGTTACAATTTCCAGCATGTTCAACTTAGAGTATCACAATATGATAATTTAAGTTTTTTTTGTTTTTCTTTTTTATTCTTTTTTTTTTGGGGGGGGGGGGAGACACAAGTACATGGCCTGAAATTTTCTTTTCTGCTGACTGTTTTGAGACCAAGGGTAGGGCATGACATGACTGTGATGTTACTGCACATGTTACAAGGATATATACAGGGTTCAGGGGTAAGTCAAATTGTTCTTATCTGCACCTGTACTATGCAAATTTGGTAATTATGGTTTATTTGACAGGTATTCTTTGATATGAAGCTCTGCATTTATAAGCAAAACTTCACGCATTTAGCTAATTCATCAATTGCCACGTTCATATTTATTCATTACTATGTGGGTTGTCTTTGCTGAATATTTAGCTTAGACAAGGAGCCGCTACTCAGAGAGACATGTACGGGTAAAAGGCTCCGAAACATGTTGAGCAGTTACCCGCTGAAGACCCTTTAATTTATTTGGGCTAATACAGCCTATGTCAAAATTTTACAGATGAACGTGTGCAATATGGACAATAGTACTTCTATGTGTATAAGTTAGACAGGGACAGGTTAGCTTATGGAGTGTAAAGAGTTGGGACTGCGGAATAGGGTAATGACTACTAGGAAGTGGTTTTGGACAAAAAGACACAATTACAACATTGAAAACTCATTATAATGACACCATCTGTTGCCTTAAAATGAGTCCGATAACTGAATATGTCAGATAAATGAATCAAACAACAAAGAAAACTAGAAAAGAGGATTTGCTGCATAGGAAATCAGTGTATGTGTCTTCAAAGCATATTGGTATGGCAATGTACGACTGTTCCATAACAAAGGAGTAGAATTTGGAATGGCATCTCTATCTATTATAGCGTTGAAGCTATTCACAATTTAAAATTTCAAATGGTGCTACTTAGCATAATTTAAATTGCTACAACTTTTGTTTTAGATTCATCAGGTGCACAATGGTCAACAACCCCCTGGTAGAAGTTGGAATGACATCTCTATCGATTATAGTGTTCAATATATTCAAGATTGAAAATTTCAAATACAGCTAATGAACTTTTGCCATTCAAAACTTGTGTCATTATAATGAATATGTCGGATATTTTAGTGTCGTTATAATGAGGTTCAACTTAATATATATTATTATGAGCAGTACATGTACCACAATTTGAATTCATGCTGCAGGACTAGGTCTGCTAAGTAGGCAGAGTACAATTTTCTCATAAAAGTCATGAGTACAGACATGTATATGGCTGGGGTGACATATTCATCTTTTCTACTGTTTTGACAGTAAGGGTATGAATGTGATGCATGTGCACATGTTATGAGGTACTTAGTACTTTTCTGTCCTTATAGAGCAGTAAGGAAGGCAAAGAGGCACAGGGTGAAGGACGGCTCCATAGAAGCGACTGAGCCAAGCACACACCTGACAGATGAAGAAGTGGATGCACAGCTTATGGATATGCCTGTGTCATTGGACAGATCCTGGACCACAATTTGATTCGGAAAATCTGACACCAACAATACCATTGTCAGATATAGTGTTTTTTGAAGCTGAGATAAAGGGGGTGGTCTAGTTATTGATGTAATGAATGCTGCCTGTAATGAAGCTGCCAGGAAAGATGTACATTTGCTATACGGAATGTTGCAGGCAAATTTTGGTGAAGTCCACAGGGAGCTTGATGATATAGACAAAACACTGGACCACAAACGAAACATGCCACTTTCAGCATGTTCAGTCTCCTGCAAATGTCTGACGGAGAATCATCCCGGGACAGAGTCTGACCTCCTTACACTACTCCCGGTACATATTGCAGCATGGAGCTGGTCTGTTCTTGCATTAACAGGAAGAGATTCTCTGTAATTTACTGAGAACCTCATTACACAGTTGTTTGGAGTCCCAACCCCCATCCCATTTGCTACAAGAATCAAACCTTCCAAACCATCCACCTAGCATATATGTTTAACTCATTCCACACTATGGTGACTTGCCAGGCAGTGCCAGAACCACTGACTTAAGACTACACGCATGTTGGTACTTGAAGCAAATCTCTTTTCATGAAGAATTTAAATATGCAATTGTTGTCTTAAATCTAGGTAAATATATGGAAAAATCAAGGACTGGTATGGAATGAGTGAAAACAATGACCCTTTTGAGCACAGTCTGGAATATAGTTTGAATTCAGTTTATAAAATACATGTAGCTACAGATGAAGCACTTGTAAACACTAGATTAAACAAGGACTTAGCAGTGCCATTTCTTAAATTTTGAAATGATTAGTGTGATATTTCAATGAAAGGCTGGGGTTTATGAAGTGAAGTCGCTTATTAATTAAAATATACAATACATGTATACTGTTTGTGATATTTTCATGAACAGCCAGGCAACAGGCAGTGAAGTAACGGTACATGTACATTGATAGGTAGAACACACTTTCCCTTTGACCAGGGACTCAAATCAAGACCAAATATACTGGCATTAGGAGGCAGGAAAGTTAATCTTCAATTTGGACAAGTTTAGGCTGACTTTGACAGGTCCCATCAGGCCCTGTCCTTTTTAGACACTTTTCTGACCCACCCAGCCAGGGTAGATATGACCAGTCATTTTCAGCCAAAATTCTATCAAAACCAGAATGCTGGACTTTCTCCTAGACCCCCTGTGAGTCAGACTTGTCATTTTAAAAGACATGAAAAGAAAGCTGAGAACTTAGACTCAAGAGTTTAAGAGCTTGAAAGTGTGATTAATCCTTGGACATCTGGAGTACATGGAACTTCTTACATATATAGTGTCAGACACTGATTAATTGAACCAGTGCCAGTGCTTTACGTACAATAGCAGATAAGTGTTGGTTGATGGTGGTGAATAAATTATTTTGCTTTTTCTAACTGAAAAATTTCTACATTTGTTTTCATCAAATTACAGTCAATACTCATTAAAAAGACCTTTTCTTCCTCAGTGAATGTGTCAGACACTTGAATTTTTCATGTACATGAATCTTATAACAACGGAATTAGTGAAGTTTTATGAATATAACAAAAACATTGACCATTTCAGTGTCAATCCCAGTGCCTTTGTATAGCAGTGTAGAGTGAGACTTGACTACATACATGTACATGCTGTAGATTGCAGATTGTTAGCACTTATGAACCCCTAGTTTTGGAGGGAATGGAGGCCCTAGTGAGGGGAATGTTTGTGGAAACCTGAGCTGCATCCCCATACCAAAAAAGTGGGGAGTACCCACCTGGACACCTTGCTCCTATTCTCTCTGGGATAATAGGACCAGTTTTGGGTGTTTTCTTTAACCATTCTAAACAACCATGGCTTACAAACTAAGTCATTATGTTTGTCTCATCAAAGCCAAGAGATTTAATTTCAAGGAGTACCAGTAGATTGGAATGAGCAACAGCTATGCTAAAATAGGAGTAGGGTTATAAGCATGTTATTTCAGCAGTGTAGTTCCTCTTTTGACACATTAAGACTAACTTTTTAAACATCACCATTGTGATCTACATGTATTTTCAACATATGTACCAACTATTCAGTTGATTGCTACTGTTAGAGGAGAGCACAACTACATGTTCACAATATCCAGTGAGAGGAAAATCTTTGATATCTCTCTCTGAAAAGCTTCAAGTCATACAGGCCTGTACTTCAGGGGAAAGTGAATGTTATGTCACGCAGTAGCAAAAAAGTTTGGCATCTCTGTTGGTGTAATAAATGCAACCTTAGAAAAGTACATTACCTCTCACAAGGCTCTCCAGATACCAAAAGAGTCAGAAAGTGTACTTTTGAATATGTTGACACAAATGTGTGGAACTGGTTTAAATTTGTTCCTGCACGAGCCAAAAAATGTTCCCATATCTGGGCCTATCCTTCAAGACAAAGTGTGGAAATTGCCAAAGGTTTAGGACTAGAGTTTAAAGCATCTAATGACAGGCTGCAGATATTCAGAACAAGACACAAAACTTTGTGTTGAGAAAGTGCAGGAGTAGATTACCACAGGTGGACTCATTGAAACAAGTTCTTGGTGCAAAAATTGATGAATACACTGCAGATGACATATTCATCTGTGATGAAACAGGTTTGTTTTATCGTGCACTTCCCAGTAAGTCACTCACTGCAGCCCATGAGTTTAATCATGGAACCAAAAGTTCCAAAGAAAGACTCACAGTTTTGCTGACTTGCAACATGTCAGGCTCTGAAATGCTGAAACCATTTGTTATTGGAAAAAGTGAAAACCCACGGTGTTTCAAACACATCAAAAAAGCATCTTGGCCAGTTGTGTGGAAAGCAAACAGAAGAGCTTGGATGCCTGGTCAGTTGTTCACAGGGTGCATGAAAAATGTCAATAGGAAAATGAAAATACAGGGTAGGAAATTACTTTTGTTTATTGCTTATTAATAATGCACCCAGTCATCCCAACAGTTTTCTAACCTTACAGTTGTGTTTTTTCCTGCAAACTGCATCACTCACTTGCAACCCCTTGATCACGGAATAATCCAGACAATGAAACTTGGATTCAGAAAGCCTTTGCTGCAACATGTATTGACCAGGATCAATAATCTTGCATCTGGAGAAACAATAGCAAAGTCTGTCTCAGTGCTGGATGCTGTAAACTGGGTAGCAAAGGCTTGGGGTGAGGTTACAAAAGACACAATCCAAAAATGTTTTGCCACATGTGATTTTTTACTGGTTGAAGGATACCCTGATGAAGACTTGTGTCCTGATACTCAGAAGAGCTAGAAATCCTTACCACCAAATGGGTCAGTGTTACTGGGGAGGAGTATATGGATGGCAGCGGTTACATGAAGATGGATTCAGAGCTGGAGGATTTACCTGCTGCTAGTGCTGAAAACTGGGAAGAGCTCAAACCAGATGTGACAGAAGTCAAGTCAGACAGTACTAATCAACCAGATTCAACTGACTGTGTGCCAGACACCTTGCCTTCTGTCAGTGAGGTCATAAAAAGCCTGGATGTACTGAAACAATTCACATGCCAAAGCTCCACAATTTACAGTTTGGTGCAGGATACCAAAATGGCTGTGCAAGGGTTCTATCTTGAGTGCAAAGATGAAAAACTATAAACAGTCATTGATGACAAAGTATTTTGAGACCTGTTAATTTCTCATGTGACATGTTATTTGTGCAGAAATATGGTTTATGATTACAAGGATAGTGCTGAACTTAAGGCAGATGCTTAAATGAGTCACATTTGACTTACACATTTATGCAAACGGAACAATTAAGGCATGTTTGTCCGTTATTCATAGTGGTGTGGCTTGAATGAGTTTAGCGTGCTCGGCACCTTTTATCTCTGAAGGCAATCATCATACATACATGTAGATGTATGAACCTGAATAAATATACATTTATGTGTCAAATGATAATTTATATTTCTAGTATTTCACTTAGCTGCTAACCAAGATGATTTTTGGTCCTCATAGTGCTGATAGAACAAAAGTTGCTCAGTACACCCCTAGAATGACAATACTTTATATTGTTCCAGTACAGGAGGAAAGGAGTGTTGCCCTATGAGATGGAATTCCTGTGCATAAAATTTCATTATCATGCATATTTAAAAAGTAATTTGCAATTAGCGGTAAGATTCGCAGTGTCAAAACTACAATTTTCTAGAAGAACGAATGTGGAACCAATCTTCTGCGGTGCACCTGTGCATGTCAACAACAGGGCAAGGATGGTTTGGGTTTTGCGTCATTGGCACCAGTCTGGGGCTAATTTCATTCCATACCTTTTGTCATCTTTTCAGAGAACCCTTCTGCATTATAATCTGATAAAAAGTCACATTTTTATGTTGTAATAGCATAGAAATGACTAGTCTTCTTCGTTGGCAAGCCTGCCACACTTACAAGCATGTTGCTGGGTGAGTTTAATCATAATATTATAATATATACCGGAAGTTGAAAACCCCTTTTCCTATTGGCCCATGTGATCAAACACATCAGAGTTACTTATTCAAAAAGTCACATGACAATCTGACATGGTGGTCATACATGTACTTTGTGTGGACAAAAAATGTTGCTTTACATATGAGTCCAGAATTCATTTTATTGCTGCATGTATATATACTGACATTAATAAATTAGCATTTTTTACATAATATAGCTAGAGGACATGGGATGACAATCCCAAACTTTGAAGTATCACAGCAACCGTCTCATTATGCCTATATACATAGTTTATGAGTACCAATACATGATATTTAAATATAGCATGTTTGCATTGTTGCAGGGCAGTCTACATTGCACGGTCCCAGTAAGTAACTTGGACCCTGCCACTGCAACATTATCTTCCCCTCCCCCTGATAATTGGTCCAAATTTCACTTTGATTTTATTACGTTCATGTGTATTCTTTATGGTAAAATATCAAATACATTTGTACATGATGGAAGAAAATACCTAAATTAATTTTTGAAGTTTAATATTAAATTTTTTATGTGGTTTTACAATAATAAATCAATCATAAATAGATTATATTAACAGTGACACCTGGTGTCCCCCTGTGGTATGGTGATCAGTTAACCAATGGAAAATTTGAGACACCAGCTGAAGCTGCTGGCAGTGAAACTGCACACTTCCCAACTGGCTGCCCACCTCTGGAAATTAAGAAGTAGGCCTATCCCAGCAACAGAAAATAGGCCTAATAATAGACAGAAACAGGAACATTTTGGGAGTAGTAGTAGGCTTTGTAAGTTTTAGTGACACAGAAATTCTCCCAAATGCCCAAGACATGCAGAAGTCAGTGCCATGGTCATGGATTTGGACAACTTGCCTGGTGCTCATCTATCCAAAAAACACTGAAAAACACGCTCACTGGGGTGCTTCCATACTGAAAAGTATATACAGTGAAGAGTACACACGCATAATAACAAACGAAACCTAAAAATATTGATTTAATAAGTAGTTCTAGGTCAGGTACAACTCCTCCGCAAGGGGTGCTGCGCTCACATTGACACCTTCTCTACTGGCCCTGCCCTGCCTGTGTACTCGGTTGGTATGACACACAACCCTATTGTTGTTAAAAGTGGCCTGCATGTGCGGCTTTGGGCTCAGGTGACCGCAAAATTTGAGTTCAGTGTGTGGGAAAACCACAGAAGAGAAGTTGAGTACAATACAGTAGGTTGATTATTTGTTTACCTATTTTACCCAATCTTTCATGCTCTGGAACTTTCCAAATACTTTATAAAGTTATACAAAGTTGGCGCAGGGGAAAAGTCCAAGTTGTTTAATGTTTAATGTAGAGTTTGGTGAAATACATCAAAACAATTTGCTGCAATTGCTTATCATTTGCTGAGCACCTAGGTTCACCAATGGATGCTGCCAGTAAATCCAATATGTTTGTTGCATGCCAGGCGGTGACCTATATTTTAAATCCAGGGGTCACATTAAGGATTTTTCAGTGTGGGTCCTTTGGACCCATCTTTCTTCTTTTTCAGGAAAAATAGCGAGTCTATGGACTGAATCGATGGGTCCAGTCTGAAATTGTGCAAACTAGACTTCATTTTGTGTGATTTGATTGATTTTATTTGGTATGATCAAGATACAGTGATGCGTGAATTTACATAAAAATGTTAAATAGATACAACATACAGGTAACTTAAGCCTAGAAACAGACATAACATAGTGTCTACATGCTAATGCAGGCAAATCATAATTATAATTAATTATGAATAAAAAGCTACCAATGTGCCAATGTAAAAGAATTTAATTACTTAAAGTTTGTTCATTGTACCAAGGATGGATTCAGTCTATCCAGGGACCTGCTATTAAAGTCTTAAACATGTCCCTAGTCTACCAAAAAATGGCAGTTTTTCACTCTCTCGCACAACAAGCGGCATTCATATTGAATAAGCCTGGGCTCTGTTATTTTTGTGATCCATTCCACGTGATGAAATGGTCAGAAATTACATGATTCATATTTCTGTGCACTTTCTATTTCAATTTACCTGAAAAATTTGATGCTGTAGGAGGTGTCTAGAGTCTGATCTTAAGTGTGGTTACTTTTTTTTCTAACCAACACACCATGCAACACAACACAAGTGAGTGTACACAACCTGTCACAGGCATGGTTTTCCGCTATGTTGTACGAATATTTTTTTCAGTCTGCGATCCTGAATTTCATTCCTCTCTTGTTCTGTCATACAGATTTGTTCCATTCAAACAATTTAATAAAATCAAAACAACAAAATTTTGTTAAAAATCACCAACAACGATGTCACGCATAGGAGACACCAATCAACAACATACAACCACATCGTGTTTACGCAAATCTTCGCTTCGTCCATGTGTGACCGTGCGGTGACTAATCTGTGTATTTTGCTTGCATTCCCTCAGGAATTTTCCCTCATGTCTTTATCTGTATTTAGATTTGTTCATTGGAAGTCTTTTTCGTGAAAATATCATGCGCAAAATTAACCTCTTGGTCCAATGATCTTCGCTTTAATACGACTTATTTCTCCCCAACATTGCGGACAAGAGACAGGCACAACGAGTTTGATTGGACAGTGAGTGGCACGTGATTTAATCCACCCTATGAGGAACATGGAAATGCTCTCAGCATATTTATAATGAGGTGAAATGACGTAAATTTTTGCAGGAATGCCTAAGGAATATTTTTTTCTTAGCAAATAATAGAGCTTGTTATACATACAAAGATGAACATCAGAGGATTCTACCAGTATTATGCATAATCTTGGTCATGGTGGACGATGCAAAACACCATGACCGCAAAGGTGCAAAGTTACTAAGTTTGGGGTAATATTTGCAGAACTTGTATCATTCAAAATGCATTGAGTTTTTTGTGCGTGCGTCCACAGAGACGCAAAATGACAATGTTTTATTGATTTCCATGTGTCTTCTCATCATTTTCTGCGTCTATGACGCAGGACGCACGCTTAATGTGACCCCTGAAATCTGTCTAATCTTTCATCTAAAATCAGTCATCCAATATTATAATTGGAACAAAGTTGTAGTAAATGAACACATATTCAAAATTATAAAATAATTTTTTGTGAAAATTAGTTAGGCCTTGTCATAAATTGATAGTGGGACTTGGGGTCATTGAAAATGGTGACTGGTCCAAGAAAATGGACAATAATATTTTCATCGCTTTAATCTCCCAAGTTATATGATCTATCACTGATAGATCAAATAACTTGGGAGATTAAAGTATCAGTCATCAAAAACAAAAGAAATATAACATGAAGTTGGTATATTGGCATGAGATAAATATATTCTTATTCTTCAGCCCAAATTTAGGGATATTAAGGACTGTGAATGTACCACAAAAATGCTAGTCATCACCTGGGGCCCGTTGGGCTTTTTAGCCATGTGAATTCAAGTGAAATCCTAGAAATGATGTGCCATTCATCATATTTATTTCCAGATTTTATAGGAGAAATACATGTACATCAATCCTGTGCATTACTTTATGCCTGCATTATATGTTTGGTAGGAAAGTATACGCCACCATCTGTGCCATGGAGAGTGATTAATATAAGCTTGGCCTGCTTTGCAATCCATGTAAAAAGATATGGGTCTATACTTTTTTTATATGGCTAGGATATATATAATCATCCACTAATGATTTGCTACATGTATACAGATGCATCATGTTGAAACTAATTTAAAAAGACCACAATACAGTCTGTATATTCTATCAACTGTCACTAGTGGAATATTGTCAAAAAATCTGGAAGTAATTCGAAGTCTCTTTCATTGTTATTCCATTTTCTGTTTTTATTTGGGAGTAAATAAAATAGAACATTTACAACAACCTTTTTCCTGTCTTTTTGTATTTGGAATGCTTTGTACTGTTAAGTTAAAACACGTATTGTTCAGATATTGTTAAAAGTATTATGACGACCTGCGAGTCTGAACTGACTTTGTATATAATGTCAATAAAATTAATTATCTGTTTATATTTGATATTATATTTTCAGGGTTCTGATGATGGCTGCCGATATTGCAAGGCTGACAAATGCAGATGTGTTTGAGGTCTGGAAACTCCAAAAGAATTCGGTGCAAGATGTACTTCAGTTCATCATAACCAAAACAGGCAATGCAAAAGACACACAAGTTGCCTCTCTTAGGACTTCTTCGCAGGCTATTGAGAAAAGGAAAAAACACTACAGAAAACTCAAGCACATAGACCCCTGTTGGATGATTTTCTGTCAGAGACATACATATTACCTAAGCCAAAACCACAGGCCCCAGTGTTACTTGATGGTGAAGAACCTCTAGAGAAAAGAAGGAAAGAAAAGTGTGAATGTGAAAGATTGAAATCAGCTATTAAAGCTGTGTGCAGAGAACTGTATCAAAACCAGTGTAAAGTGAAAGAAAATGAATCTTTGAAAGAAAAGGTAGCACGTTTGGAGAAAAAAGTTGCTGATTACACACCAAAGAAAGTAAATCGGAAGCTCAAAAGAAAACACAATCAAATAGAAAAGAGGAATGAAGAAGTAAAAGTATTGAAAGACACTAACAGAAAAGTACATTCTTCACTGCACAAAGCAGCTAAGACAAAGACATGCAAAGCAAAACAGACAGTTGTGTACAAAAAAGTGAAGAAGGTTGATAACAAGGCTGCACATTCTAAACCTTGTAAAAAGTGCCCTTCATATGTCAAATCACTTGTTGATACAAAGTAGCAAATGAAAACATTGAAAAAAGAGCGACTAGCACTGCAGAATGAAAATTGTCAGCTTCAAGTAAAAGCTCAGCAGCTTATGGGCTGCATCATTGCCACTAAGATGGATGATAGAACTTACACTGCTGAAATGAGAGCAGTGGTGTATGAATTACAGTGCAAAAATGTGGCTATAGATTAAACCTGAAACATGTTGTGTCTTTTGTTGCTGGCAAACTCACTGGAAAAACTTGATGATTTTCCTGACACAACTATCTGTCGTAGAATTGCCAGAGACGTGGGTGCACTGTCACAAATTCATGTGTCAGAAGAATTACATTGTGTAAAGCACACTACCCAGAAATATGATGGCACCTCAAAAGCCAAACAACACTGGGTGGAAGCACAGATAGCATCCGCAAACAAACCTATACTATAGGACTCCAAAAGAGTGCTGCTGGCACTGCATCAGACTATGTTAAAGTGACAGAAAACAAGATTAATTCTGTTGGTAAGTAGTTGCACTACATATAGGTGTATTTCATTATAGAATTACTAAATAATACCTCCCTCCACTTATTGTGGACAGGACAAAATTGGTTACAACACAAGTAACATTTGATGAAAAAAATATTGTAATGATTCTGCTGATGGTGAAAACTGAAATTGTCATCTGGTATCTATGGTTTACTTCCAATATTGCATATTAAATCAGCAACACCATAATATATATGACTGACAAATAAATGTATGTATATGTATACATTAGTATTCTTTTCATTTATATCATGTTCGCTACAGAGTGTAGTGTACAAAAAAGTGTAGTGTCTTGCTGGGGCGAAATATGTGGTTTGTAATAGATATATACAATGCTCCCGCTTTATAACTTTGGGGTTGGGATCCACCATGTAGACCATGTTATAGCAAAGCTACCAAATAACAGAGGGACTGCTAATGGAAGGTTAATGGAAAAGTTGTTACTAAGGGGCCTAGTAAAAAGGGAGCAATATATATATATATATATATATATATATATATATATATATATATATATATATATATATATATATAAAATACATTCACTAATTTGTTGCTGTGCAGATATTTCCCTTTTTTTCGGCAGGTTCAACAGCTGAAGCCAAGACTTGTCATCATACAGGCAGTTCTATACTTAACAAAATAACAAACACCATGACTGGCAAACATGTGGTCAACAGGAAAGCCAATGCTTCCAGTTCAATTCAAGATTTATAGGGAAAAAAAAAAGAACAGTGGAACAAGTTTTACTGTGGAGTGCACCCGTTAACCTCATTTGCAAAAACATCAGAGAAAGTTGTGAAAAGCTTTGAAGAAGAAAGTGAATTGCTAGACAAGAGTAAGTCCTTTACTCATCGTGGGGTATCCACAGACATGCTCTCATATTTGCAAATGGCAAAATGTTCCACAAGGAGTCAGGTGGGTGTCCTGCTGATATTGATGCATTCCTCAAGTCCAACGGTGTCTCAATTTCAAAAACCATTGTGAAATCTCATGTGGGCGAGAGGTTTCATATTATTCTTTACAATGCTGGGAGCATATATTTTCTACAAAAATAGGAGATATGCATATTAAGTTCCCGCCCCAACTGCATAACTAATTGCCTAGTCTAGCTTGGTGAGATATGGCCAGATATGGGTTGTTATCTGTGGGGGACAAGCGGGATGTTACTAATACTTTGGAAATACAGAATACTTATTAAAGGCACGTGGAAATTTTTCTTATATATGGCCCGGGTAAGTACTAGAAGAATACAGTTTGGCATTTGTGAACTTAAAATTTCTCACAAAATGCTAATTTTGCGAAGAAAAGAGTATATGGCCTGTCAATGACAGTGATGCTACCCCCACGTCCCCAATGATCACCAGGCATCAAACATGTGCTTTGCAGCGGGAAATTAATAAGCATACTGTGTATTTATACAAGAGTTTTCACAGTGAGGGGTACCCCTAATAGATTGCTACAGGCAAGAAAATGTGACTTGTCTTGGCCAGTGATCATGGAATCTCTTAAGAGCACTAAGACTCATCGGCAAAATTGTTACTGGCCCAGGGTTGAGATACACCAGACAAGACTGTCCAAATCAGGAACTTCACAAGCTCTACAAAGATGCTTTTGAGAAGCTAACAGAATGGTCTGTTGATCTGACTTCTCTGTTAGATGGGACAGCAGTGTGAAGTGCTGATGCTGCAGTTGAGAAAGATGAAATTTTCGATTGTTTGACAATGCAGACATCCAGTGACCAGGCAGTCGAACTGTTAATGGAGAAACTGAAACTGTGCCGTGCAATACTTGTGGTTTGTGAGCAACAGCTGTCGGACCAGCTCAAGTTCAAGTTCAAGTTAAGCCTTAATTCGTGTGGGTTTCTGGTACAATAAACATTAGCTCGTTAGAGCTATTTTCCAACATGGTATAAAGGGTATAAAACATAGAAAAAATCTAATTTAAAAAACAGGGAGTACCACATAGTTTATAAAATACAAGATAGATCAGCAACACTGAAGTAAAATGAGGTAAATCTGCCATGTAGCGGCCAGGTAGACCAGCAGGGACCTGCCGCCATCCTCATGGGCACCTGCTGGGCCACTCGGCCACCACACAGTATACATAGCACCCATTTCTAAATTAAGTATATGGAGGTTTATTTTTATTTTCTCTACATTTGCATTTGATTCCGTTCCAGTTTTCGAGTAGACTCTTGAACTGGCTGAAGCTGGAACTGGTCCTGAAATTATCAGGTAATTGGTTCCATAGCTTGGCAGCACTGTATCTGAAAGAGTTTATCCCGTGGGTTGTGGTTCTTACCCGGGGTATGACTACTGTATTGCTATATCTAAAAGTGATTTTGTTGTCGTTCCGTACCAACAGATTGTGTAAGTAGGTAGGACTCTTTTTGTGAAAGATTTTATATGCTTCCAGCGCCATGGCTTTCAACCGTCTTATATGGAGGGACGGGAACTTAGATTTAAGTAAGAGGTCATCATATGTTGACGTATGGTCATCATATATGAATCTTAAGGCCCTCTCTTGGATCCGCTCCATCTTTTGGACACTGCCCTTGCTGCAGAAGTGCCAAGCCAGAGGGCAGTATCCAAAATTAGACAAAATAAAAGAATGGTAGATAAGAAGCTTGCAGCTTCTATTTAAGTAAATGCCCTATTCTTTTTAGGACATTAAGTTGCTTTGAAGCTTTCGCACAGATATCAGATATATATGTGTCAAATTTCAGTTTAAAGTCGATTGTTACACCAAGAAGTTTTACTTCTTCTTGGCAAATGATGTCATAATGGTCTATGTTGAGAGCAAACTCCTGATTTGAATCACTACCAAGTAATTTTCCTTGGAATTTATCTGGGTTTGCTCTCATCATGTTGAGGTCAAACCAGTCTATCAGGTCTTTACAGCCTGCTTCCAATACTCTTTTTACTGTTTGTAGACAAGTATGTGAAAAAGACAGAGTATTTTCATCAGCATAGTTATGAAGGAGTCCTTCTTTGATGAAGAAGAACATGTCATTTATGAATATGTTAAACAACAAGTTGTTCTTCAAGTTTGTAATTTGAACAAGTTTATGCTATGCTATGTATGCACCTTCCTCCTTAATTTCATAATCCTAACTGGTGGTGATATGGTTAAAACTGTCCATCATAGGGTGCAAAGTGCACCATAAGAGGCATCACCTTCAGACCAGACTGTTGCTGTAGTTGAACCAAGTGTTAGGTAACTACATGGGGGGGGGAGGAGTCTTGATCACAGTTCACAGGAAAAAAAGAATTGTTTTCACAGTTCACAGGAAAAATTATTCAGCTTATATGCATATTCACGATTCACGAGCAATGGTTTAATCACGAATCCCGAAAATTAATTTTATTGTTTCACAGATCACGGAAAATAAAAAGATAGGATCACGAGTCACGAAAATACCCTTGCCCCCCCCCCCTACATATAATAAAAAACTTTTGAATACTATGGTTTGAAATTAATTTTTAAGAATGGTGTACATGTATATACCTGGAAGTAAATTATGAAATGTAAAGGTAGTTGAATAGGATTAAATAATCTAATTTGAATAAATAAATCATATAATGAATCTATATTGCTTTTATCAATCAGGCAAAGCTATATATTTAAACACATACATACATGCATACATACATACATGCATGCATACATACATACATACATACATACATACATACATACATACATACATACATACATAGCCTTGCCTGTACAAATTGATGAGTACTGTTGTGACTCGGAAAGATATTTACAAGAATCTACTTTTATCAGATGCCCACGAAGCATGTCTGAGTCATCTCTGACTGTCAATCCTCAAGAGCCAGCCCCATCCTTTGCTATGGAGCCATCACAACCTTTCACTCCTGAGGCATCTAGATGTACCACTGTTGCTTCTGAACTATCCCCACCCATTGCTCCTGATCAGAGGACACCGTACATTGACATGCCAAATACTAACACGTCTGCACAGCCACCATGTGCTCAAGTACCTGATCCTGACTTAGGCCCAAGTCTGAAAATAGGTGACTGGGTAACTGTGAACTATGACGGAGAGAAATATCCTGGCGAGATCACAGAATTCAGTGGCTCCGAAATCAAAATAAATGTCATGCATAAATGGAAGGGGCACTGGAAATGGCCCATACCAAGTGACCATATTTTTTATTTCACGAGTGACATTGACAAAAAGATTGATCGCCCCATGATTGTTGCTGATAGAGGGCATGTTAATACAAGGGCCATGTGTTTCCAATTTGCATCCATTTAAGTGATACAAACAATACAGAGTATAAATATACTCCATGTTAAACAGATTACACTATCTGTTCATGTTGGAAAGTACTAATACAGGCTTGTATCAATTTCAATACTATGATTGGATTATGGCTACTAACTTGAAAACTGTGGACAGTACTGCAGCCACAAGATTTTCACATTTTAACCTCTACATTACATAATACTATAGGTGGTGCCACCAACATTTATGTCGACAAAGATTTTTATACACTTCATAACTCCTAAACATTATATGGACCTGTCTCAAGAATTGTGTGGTGCATTCACAAGATGGCCCCAATATTCAAACTGGCCATTTGACTTTGACCATCAACCTAAAAATGGTTAGTGTTCAAAATATGCGCCCCACATCCAGCTTTCCATATATAGTCAGTTTGTTCAAATCGGGTCATATGATTTCGAGTTATTGCGGAAAACAATTAACTTGGATAAGTGCCAAACTCCATGATTACTGGATCACTGTGACCCAAAAGCAGGTCACCAAGTACAGTTTTATTTATCATGTTATGAAGTGCAATTTTGATCTGGAGTCTCAATTCTCTTGGCCATTGATGTCCAAGCTACATCCTGCCATTACAAAATCAAATTTTCAACTTTACAGGCATATTGCACTCACAAAAAAAATGTTAAGGTCACTGATATTATGTAACATGCTACCTTTGGCCATGGTCTATATATTATATAAATTTGGCAAGTCTAATCCAATTACTTTTTCCAAATATTGAATTTTATATCTTAAAACACATTTTGGCTCACAATTTCTGTCAAATTATAGGTGGCTCTACTAGTATCACTAGCAAATTAGACTTTGACCTTCCCCACAATACCACCAAATTTAGTGAAGATCTGCCAAAAATTAAACATGCTACAGTGTTCACAAGATTTTCACATTTTGACCCCTATATTATATAATAATTTAGGTGATGCCACCAATATCAAAAGCGGCCTAGATTTTCATACACTGTATAAGTCCTGAAAGTACATGAATGACCTTGACCTTGTTTCTGGAGTCACAGTGCAACATACATGAATTTTACTCTTCATTATAACTTGAGAACTACTTGAACCTTGATGTTGCTAATGTTAGTGGTCTATAAAGGTCAGACTTACTCAGAACATGGGTGACCTTAATCCTTTCCCAAGTTCATATAGCTGCAAGTGTGATGAATGTCAAGATCAGCTGAGCATGGGCTGTTCACACAGCCCTCTTGTTCTGTTTTCTGTTAAAAGGGAAGGTTTTTTTATGTTATTGAATTTTTAAGCATCTGCAAATGACATTAATAACTTTTTCCATTTTGAAGCTCGAAAAGCAGCATTTAAAATTGGAATATTGCTAAACAAAAACAAGGTTACCGAAGTTATACTTTTGTCTTTACGTAGCCATCAATTTTACAAGGATTCATCCATCCAGTTTTGAGTAAGGCTTTCTCAAAATTGCATTTACCAATTCTTGTAAAAATTTGTTTCTGAGATATTCAGTACCAAAGATAAGCAAGGAGATTGGCTGACTTTAAGTGCTCACAAATGACATCTGCTCAGGACTTTTACATGGATGACTAAATGCTAATCCCTTAAACTCTGTCATAACTTTGACCTACACACTTACAAACAATATAGTAGCTCTAATTAGTCACCTGTGAAATAATCTGCTCCCCTGTAAAAACACATCCAGTGAGGCTTTGACTGCGAATGGTTATAAATCTAAATATCACCATTGCTCAATTTGGCTTTCGTACGGGTCGCATTGCTTCTTTTGGATGTGCCTTCTTGCATGATATAGTTTCATATTTCAACAGTAAGGATTCTCCAGTTTATGTCTGTGCCCTCCATGCCCAAAAATGTTTTGATAGCATCTGGGATGAAGGACTGCTGTATAAACTCTTAAATATTTTGCCTGCATCGCACTGGCTCTTAATATATGAATGGTACAAGAACTTGAACAACATGGAACAACATGGTAAGGTGGAATGGTGACGTTAGCTACTTATTTCCAGTGATGCGTGGTGTGCGCCAGGGTAGTGTAATTTCACCATTTTTCTTCAATATTTTTATTGATGACATGCTGAAGTCTGTGTGCGCTGAACAGGCTGGCCTTCGTCTTGGTAATGATATGTACTCTGTTTTTGCCTATGCAGACGATGTCACCCTGTGCAGCGCTACTACGTCTGGCTTACAAACTTCTCCGGACATATGTTTTGAATATTCCAAACGATGGAGATTTAATTTTAATCCTGTTAAATCCAAATGTATTATAATGGGACCTATGCTATTTAATTCTTTACCTACATTTAACTTAGGCTCGCAAACTGTACAAATATCCAATTCAGTTGAAATACTCGGCGTGCACTTCACCTCGAAAAACACGTGTAAAGCTCATGTTGAGCATAGAATCACGAAGTGTTGTCAAAGTTTTTACTGTTTGGGTTATGTCTACCTCTCATATCCAGGCCTCATACGGATATAAAGTCTCACCTTTGGAAAATAATATGCTCTCCCATTCTTACATATGGGCTTGATAGTATCGCTTTATCTAATGCTAGTATAAAAATCTGGAGTCGGCCCAAGGGAATCTAGTTAAACGTTACCTGGGTGTTGGAAAGCGGTCCCATCACTCATGTCTTTTAAAGGCTTCTGGCTTTCCCCGGATTGCTGATATGTGGCAAAATTATCTCTTTAATTGCATTCTTAAACTGAATACACCACTACTTGGTTTTTATGCCCATTTACTTGCAGAGTTTATTGTGCATGGGCATAGACACTATCATTAGAAGAATTGCTGAGTACGGTAACTCCACAACACAGGTCGCATTTACCAATAGTTGGTGTGTCCCCTCCGAGACACAGGAGGAAGACGAAGTTGACAGGCTCCGTTATCTAATAAGCCATGACAACTTTATCAAACCATGGGCTGAGGACCACGTCCTTGCAGTTTTATTGACAGATGTATTTAATAATCTCTTGTACTTCCATGGCATCCTCGCAGCGCCGGGCTGTGCTGCGTTGCGCTGCGAAGCTAGCTCCGGCGAGGGCTTGACGCTGCGAGGATATATATCTTTGTCTAGGAAGCTTGACATGTATTTTACATTTTCATGGCATCCTCGCAGCGCCGGGCCTTCCCCAGCGGGCTGCGCAGCGCTGCCGCTGCGTAGCCAGCTCCACCGAGGGCTTGACATTGCGAGGATATATATATATATATATATATATATATGTCTACGAAGCAGGACTGTATCATCCAACATTATGCCTGCTGTGGAATGAGATATTGTATGATATTTTATTGGCCACTTTGCAATGTGGCTGTTAATTATCAATTATACTCCGTGTCATTTTATGAGATATGAGGCTCTACATGATCTTAAGTGTGTATTTGGATTTTCCCCAGCATTGATGGTTAATAAAATTATTATTATTATTATTATTATTATTATTAGTGACCACATCTGACAGCAATTTAACTGACTGACTCCATAAAGCTTAGTACCGACAGAGGGACACTTTTTCATCTTGAAGTTTGCATAGAAGCATGTTACAGTGAAGTAGTTTGGCATGGATAAAGCTGAGCACTTCACTTCATCATCCCAAAAGTAACAAAAGCTCAATTTCACTGATTTTAAGGTCTCGGGTAAGCCCCAGGACCTTTATTTACTTTGTTGTAAAGGTGGCATGGGCAAAGCTAATTTTGAACAATTTACATTATGAAATTTTGACCACCACTCCCTCCAAAACTAATGATCAATTTCCACGAAATACAAAATATTGTGGAGCTTTAAGTGGTAACTTAGGCTTGGCTTTCTGCCATTTGCAATAATATATTGATTATATTTGTGTGGGTTTGTAGCCAATAAAGATGAAGAACATATTGCTTTCAAAAGAATCACATGTACCCCATCCCATGCACACACACCCAAGAAAAATTTTGTAATTGCTGCTGCAGAAAAAGTGAAGGTATCAAACCTAGATACTACCATGAAGTTGTTCAATACAAATTTTCAAGACTGTAAGCCATATGTAACACCAAAAACAAAAAAATGTGAAAATGTACAGATTATTGCAAAACACACACAAAAAAAGAGCTGTGAGAACAGCCCATGCTCAGCTGACCTAGAGATTCGTCACACTTGTGGCTCTGTGAACTTGAGAAGGTCACCTATTAACTGAGTAAGTCTGATTTATAGAAGAACAATAGCATGTGCAACATCAATGTCCTCAGTTCAAGTAGTTCTCAAGTTATAGTGAAGAGTAAAACTTGTGTATGTTGCACTGTGATCCCAGAAACGAGGTCAAGGTCACTCATGTACTGTCTAAGCATGACCTTCATAGAGATACATTAACATGTGCAGCATCAAGGTCCTAACTCAAAACAGATCTCAAGTTTTCAAGTGAACAGTGACTTACATGTCAGTTGTCCTGTCACCTTGGGAATAAGGTCAAGGTCCAAAAATCACTACAGTATGACCACTTGCACAAAATATGTAGACACTTATAAAAGGTATATCCCTAACCAGTTTGACACAAATTTGGCCAAAAATGATTTACGTTATAACCATTTCAAGAAATTCACATGTTAAATTTTCCTATTAACTTTTTTTTTTTTTTAGATTTTATGAAAAAAATAATGAAAATTCCCCAAATCACTGGAATATGACCATTCGAACTAAATTGCTAGAAACCCACCTGAGGTACATTGCCACCAAGTTTAAGGTCAATCTGACTGACAGTTTCTTTACAGAAGTCCAAAGGGTCCATTAGCATCAGAATGCCCATTGACTTACAGTAATCAATAGGAAAGGTACATTTACGGGTCATTCTCAGCTATTGGTCGACTTTCAGAAAATCACACTTCTGCTGGTATTAGGACAAAACCTTTGTGAGGACTGAGGAAGTTGGGTATATTTAGGTACAAATCTTCCCAAGGCCTAGCTACTATAGCAGAACCAAATCAAGAGTTCCTCTTTAAAACCCACAGTGGCTGTAGATATGCTGAAGGTATAGTACCAGTCCCCTGGTGCATTTTTTGACTAACCTAAATTAGAAGCTGCACTCCAAAACACCTTTGGAAAATAAGGACATGTATTAGATTGTATTACGAAGATAATAGTCTGTAGTTTGTACATACCAGGTATGAGTGAAATTATGAGCAGCATTTTGCTGTAGGAGATTCATTAAGGTGATGTTTCAGACATCACCACCTTCCGTTAACTTGATACGTTTACTACAACTTGATTTTGCAACCCCAAAATAAAAAGTGATGCCATGAAGTTATAGTTATAAGTAACTTTCATTGGTACTCATTTGTTTCTGACAGAGTCCTCAAATATTGGCAGCTTCTATGAAGACATGAAAACAGAGAAAGCTGTGTAAACAATTTTCCATTAACATTTTGGTGATGTCCAAAACAACTGAACATTAAGTGGCCTGATTGTACAAAAGTTTACTGTTTGGTACAGGAATCTGTTTGGCTTCAACTAATAAACATGCCAAACTTAAATATGTTCAATAGCAAGGAACATGAAAAGTCAAATTTCCGCTAACATTGGTGAAGTCCGAAACAGGGATATTCCCATAGACATATTAGAAGCAAATAATGCACAAACAAACCTTCATGCAAGGGGAGCTGCATCAGCAATCACCAAAAAAAGTTCCAAAAAAACAGTTGATAATGTGAGGTAAGACAAGGTTGTACATGTTTCGGACATCACTATGGACAGTTAACATCATTATCATGATTACTTATGGCTACACATTTTGTCAATTTTCGACAATTTCAACAATTTGTATGTTACACTTGCTTCAAATAGCTCTGGGTAACAGGATAAATGTCACTGGTGTGCTTTTATTGTGCTATATAGGTAATTGTTCATGAATCAATGTTCCATTATCATTTTTCACCCC